>CM040987.1:3748666-3762868 GCA_022985145.1 Pangasius djambal | reverse complement strand
TTGCATATTACAGATCATCTAGGAACAGAGATTTTGGGGTTCTTATAAAAAAATTATTTTGAGAACCTTTCCAGGATTATATGACATGATCTGATTGGGCTATGTGGGCGGAGCTTAAACACTTCATCAACATTTTAAGGTTAAGTGCTTGTATGAAAAGGTATTCCGTATAAATTGTTGATGTGGCATACGTATTACAGCCTTATACGAGCTTTTATCTTGTATGATTTGAGACAAAAATTGTTTAAAGCAGACTGTGGAAGGTATCAGCTTATAGCACATAATTCAAACATGGAGGTGCACATTTGTTTTCCTGTTAGTGTATAATGCACAATATTGCGTCAGGGGAGAAAAACACCAAAAAACAATATGAGCTGCTCTGAGTCACGTTCGCAGCTATCTTATTTCAATTTGGTGGGAATTTTCAAATGCACACATCGCATACCATTTTAGATACATCCGACATCATGTCACCTGAAAGTAGTACTGCCAAAGACTAATAAATTTTAAGAATAATATATTCCTGTGAAGTACTGTGAAAATATTAAGTGGGTAGATTTTTTTCCCATTAAAAGCTGGAGTTGTTACAGAGAATGGTTGTTGGACAAACCAATTTGTGTGCTAAAGTCAATAGGAAAAAAAGGTTTTGTCAACATATTACCAATAGAAAATATTACCAATATTTCAATATTTCTGATTTCATTGGCAAGCATTTCATATCGCTAAAACCTTTCTCACAAAATATCATCCAGATGAAAACCTGGCTATTGTGGCAGGAAAAAAAGTGGTCGAGTTACCAGGTGAGAAGATACTCAAACACGCTGGGTGGATGTGGTGAAAATGGACAGGGTGGATAAGTATAAATATAGCCCCACTGGAGTGCTCCCTCTGGAAAGGCCTTTGACAGGCGTTTGAGTTAAATAGTGGTGTAGCTCAGAGATCCATGCTTTATTGCACTGGTACGCTGAGAGCAGGAGAGGCCTTGGAGGATCCAGGGCATTATTGGAGATAGGAGAACAAAATCCCAGCACAGAGAGAGAAATGGAGAGACAGAGAGAGAAGATAAGAGAGCTTAGTACAGGAAAAAAAAGAGAGCAAACTGCACAGCAAGCACTAGTTCAAAAATGAAGTGAATGCAAGGAGGAAGATCAAGAGAATGAGCTGTTATAGAAAGAGAATGACAAAAAGTGAATGAGAGAGGAAAAGAAATGAAGTTCTTCAGCTTGCTTCTCAAGCTTTCATATTCTTTTTTGATTGCTGTTGTCTGAAAGGTCTGCTCATAACTGCACTGTAACTGCACATGATGGCAATGGAGGGAAAAAAAACGTGTGGGAAATTCATGTGGCTTGTTCAAATGTCTTTGTCAAACTGATAGGCAGATTGGATTGTGGGTGTTTGGTGTCTAAACCTTGGGGAGTAATGCATGGCTGCTTGTTCTTCTCTCCTGCCAAAGAGAAGCCTGTGCGGGCAGAGGCTGAGAGGGAGCATGGCCACACAACTGAACAAAAAAATGTTGTAATGATTTTTTAAAAAATTCTCTCCAGTGGACACTGTTGGTGAAATTCTCATTTTTCTCCAATAAAAAGATTAGGTTCAGGAGTCTTTGGTTTGTTTACAAACTTTGTATACAAGGATGTCTTGTACCCAGGGAAAAAAAAAAAATTTGAGATTGAAAATGGTTGGTATTTGGTTGGATATGCTGGCTATTATTGTTTTTCTCCCAGCAGAATGTCTCACCATAACCTGTATGACTATCGAAATAGTCGATTCTTCAAATAAGCCATTTACCAAATACACGTGAGAAGCTTTGGCTCATTTTCTGACCCTGCCTAATGTGACTGGTTTGAGACAAAAACAACCAACCATCTCTTATTCTACAGTCAGAGGTGAGGATAAAAACCCTGTGCCTCACAGCCTACTCCAGCAATATCTGCTTTAAAATTGTAGCTGTCCATTTTGGTGGAAGCTAGCTGCTCTGAAAATCAAAGCTCCAACTAATACAGCATCTCACTCTAAAGGATCTGTTGCACCAGGTCGGGACACACCAGTCAAGAATAAACTCTATCATAGCCTAGTTTGGATGTAATTGTCACTATGTAGCCTTAAATTATACAGTATGTTGCATAAATTTTCACACCCCTTCGACTTGAAATCTGAAATGAAATGGACCGACTTTGGATTATATGTCATGAATTGACACAAAATAGCCCACAGATATCTGTGGAAAAATTGAAATAGTTTGCAAGAATTAAAAAAAAGGTTGTGGTTGCATAAGTATTCACCCCCATTGCTGTGACTCATGAAGCTCAAGGAGCTATCAAAACAAGTTTTGGAAAGGTATAAATCAGGGTTTATAATATTTCAAACTTTGTATATAACAGAACACCATTTAATTCATTTTTTTTTAATTTCAAAGAATATGGCATAACCTTGACAGAGGTTATGTCCACCAGAAGTCATTGACTGGGTATACAGCAAAATTATTTTGCAAACTATCTTGCTTTTTTTCCTCCTACTTACAATATTATGGATTATTTTGTGTCGATTTATAACATATAATCCAAATGAAGTCCGTTTCAGTTACAGGTTGTAACACAACAAATTGTGTCAAAGTTCAAGGGGGGTGAATACTTATGCAACACACTGTATAACTTAAAATTTACCCCTACCTCCTGGAAAGATTAAGATAAAATGAAATACAAATGGGATTATATATACAGTCAGGTCCATAAGTATTTGGATGGTGACACAATTTTTGTAATTTTGCCTCTGTACACCACCACAACTGACTTGAAATGAAGCAATCAAGATGTGGCTGAAGTGTAGATTTTCACCATTAATTCAAGGGGTTTAACAAAAATATTACATTAATCTCTTAGGACATACAGCCATTTTTTACAGAGTCCTGCCATTTTCACAGGCGCAAAAGTAATTGCACAAACTAACAATCATAAATATTAGGATTATTTTTGGATACAAATCCTTTGCAGTCAATAACTGCCTGAAGTCTGGAACCCACGGACATCACCAAATGCTGAGTTTCCTCCCTTGAGATGCTTTGCCAGGCCTTTGCTGCAGCTGCCTTCAGTTGCTGCTCATTTGTGGGTCTTTCTGCCTTCAGTTTTGACTTCAGTATATGAAAAGCACGTTCAATTGGGTTGCGGACAGGTGACTCACTCGGCCATTTAAGAACATTCCATTTCTTTGCCTTAAGAAGCTCTAGGGGTTGCTTTCACGGTCAGTTTTGGGAGGTTATCCATCTGTACTGTGAAGCGCTGTCCTATCAGTTTTGCAGCATTTGGCTGAATTTGAGCAGAAAGTACAGCTCTACATGCTTCAGAATTCATTCAGCTACTTCTATCAGCAGTCACATCATCAATAAATACCAATGACCCAGTTCCATTAGCAGCTATACATGTCAATGCCATAACTCTTCCTCTACATGTTTGACAGATGACAGAATTGACAGATGTGTTATGCTTTGGAGCATGAGCCCTTCCTTTCCTTCTCCATACTCTTCTCTTCCCGTCATTCAGGTACAAGTTAATCTTGCATCGGAACTGGTCAGGCTTTTTTTTTTGGAGGTGTTTTTTTTTTTTTTTTTTTTTTTTTTTTAGCAAAGTCTAATCTGGCCTTTCTGTTCTTGGGTGTTACCAGTGGTTTGCATCTTGAGGTGAACCATCTGTATTTACATTCATGAAGGTGTCTCTTGATTGTAGACTTTGACAATGATACGCATACTTTCTCCAGAGTGTTCTTGAATTGTCTAGATGCTGTGAAGGGGTTTTTCTTCAACACAGAAAGAATTCTGTGATCATCCACTTTAGTTGTCTTGCATGGTCTTCTAGGCCTTTTGGTGTTGCTAAGCTCGCCAGTGCATTCTTTCTTTTTAAGAATGTTCCAAATTGTAATTTGGCCACTCCTAAAGTTTCTGCTACCTCTCTGTTCTGTTTTGTTTTTTTCAGCCTCCTTCACTTGCATTGACACCTCTTTGGACTGCATATTGAGAGTTCCCATGAACAGCTACCAAATGAAAATTAAATGCTTGGTATCAACTCCAGACCTTTTATCTCCTTAATTTGTCATGAAATAACCTGGAAATAGGCAATTCCTCCTGTTTTCTAATTAACCAATTAGTTGGTTCTATTTCCCAAAAATATAAACAAACTAGTAGCCTAATTTAAACTGCAACCCTGACCAGGCAGCTACTAAGGATGAATGACTGAACCTTATCTGTTCGTTCTAAATAATTTATTCACATTTGGTTACATCCCTAATAGAGATTTCTCATTTTCCTAACTGGTGGGGGGTCCACATCATTTGTTTAGAGTTACAAAGTCTGGAGTTTCACCTCTGAGCAGTTGTGCTACATAGATCTTGGCAAAATAATACTAGAGAAAGCAAAAAATAATCTGGCATACAAATTGAATTGCTGACCCCACCTTTAAAACACATGCCCCTGGGATGCTGTGTAACTCTTGGCCTCTTTAATCATGTAGGGTTTCCTTCCAAAGCTCCCTTAGCAGTGGCATTTTTATCTCCAGCATTGCTTGTTCTGTAGAAATATATTTGTCATGTACAACTCAGTTTACAGACAGATTATGTAAAAATTTCAAGTTTCAAGGCTGAGGTCATAATTACACCCTGGGGGTTGGGATTAAGAAGGTATCTTCTTCAACAATAAAGGAGCAATAAAGAAGAAAACTTTCATATTTTTAATCAACTCTGTGTTTCAAATGGTTCATGCCTCAGTCATGCATCTCTTTGAATAAATCTTCTGCCAAATAATTAAATGTAATAAAACTTAATATGAAGCAGTAAATGTGTTCACCAGAGGCAGAATTGAGAGAAGAAAATGGAATATGAGACTTGTCAAATAAGGTACCTGCAAGATGGCAATTTAATTACTCATTCATCTTCAGTAAGCTCTTAAATCCTGGTCAGGCTCATGGTAAATCCGGAGCCTATCCTGGGAGGGTGTGATGGGAGAATACACCCAGGATGGGATGCAGTACAACACAGAGCACCATGCACATTCATTTCCGATTCAGAATAACCATTCCACCTACAAGCATGTTTTTGAGAGGTGGGACAAACCAATTAACCAGAGGAAACCCATGCAAACATGATAAGCTCTGATCAGATGGTATTCCGAGCTCAGGATCGAACCAGGAACCACGCTTCTTGTTTAACCACCATGCCACCTGAGAGATGAACATAGGGGGCAGTCGTGGCCTAATGGTTCGAGAGTTGGACTTGTAATCTGAAGGTTGTGGGTTCGAGTTTCGGGTCTGGCAGGGATTGTAGGTGGGGGGAGTGAATGACCAGCGCTCTCTGCCACCTTCAATACCACGACTGAGGTGAGACCCTTGAGCAAGGCACTGCTCCCCGGGTGCCGCAGCTAAAAAGGCTGCCCACTGCTCCGGCTGTGTGTGTGTGCACTTGGATGGGTTAAATGCAGAGCACAAATTCTGAGTATGGGTCACCATACTTGGTCACTTCACATTTTTTAAAGAAAACATTATGTAAATGTGAATGTCTGGATAAGTTGTACTATCAACTTTAGGATCTGGGATAACACTCTTTCAAAAGGTTTCCAGAATCCAATCCTAAAACAATATATTCTTCTATTTTGGAATAGAATACCTGTTATGACTAAAAGCTATTTGTTTTTTTCCCCATCCCTCTTTCTGACTCAGTGTGGACTGGGATGGTGGGGTTGGTGGAGGTGTTGCACCAGATGGCGCTCCTCTCCAGAGTGCCACTGGTGAGCGGCTAAGTCATCCATGCTGACAGGCTGGCACATTCCCAGCAGAGATCCAGGGTGCCAGTCTGAGCCCATATGGCCTCTCTGGTGTCTCGGTCCTGGTCTGGGTGAGCACACCATGGGTGGCCTGGGCACCACTTATCCAGCCCGAGGCTGTGCCTGCAGACAGAGAACTGCACCGGACAAAGGTGAAGAGTGGAGGCGGATTATTTTGGGGGGTGGGATGCGATGCTGTTAGCAAACAGCCAGTGTCTGATGTGCCTTCAGGCTGGAGCTTGATGGCTATCTAGGGAGCGTTTGGGTGGTGTGGTGTTCAATCTGTAATGCATTTATGGGTGGTGAGGCATTCTTTACTTGGCATGATCCTACAGGTGGGAGTTATTATGAAATGCCATTCAGTGTCCAGAGAGATCATACATTTTTGATGTGGAAGTGGCGCTCGGCTCGAGGACAGGTTCGGCGTTGGCATGTTAATGTCAGAATGACATTTAGTAGCAGTTTGAGTTTACTTTGCTAAGATGAGAAGTGGTAAGAGTAGTGTGGAGAACTCTTGACAGCCAGCTAGGTTGCTAGGTAACATGTCTGAGAGCTTCAGGAAATCCATGTGAGTGAGTCTAGACCATTCCATTTGGAGACAAAGTAGAGAAAGGGAGAGATGCAATTTTTATTTGTATATTCTACTAATGTAGTGTATCTATTAATGTAATGGAGAATGGTACTCTCTCTCTCTCTCTCTGGTGGGAAATAGTGTGTAATCTGGTTAACACGCTGTGTCCGATCTCTGAATGAGAAGCCCATTAGGCAGGCTGCCATTAGATGGATTACATGTGCTATTATCAGGCCGGAGAGTGACACCGAGCAGGCACAGACCCAATCACACAGCTTAGCTGTCACCACTATTGCTAGAATTAATGTAGAAAAATGCAGAGCATATTTCTGATGTCAGGTTAAATAAGTGCTAGCTGTGCTGAAGCACATTTACTCTGTAAGACAAATGCACACACACACACACACACACACACACACACACACACACACACACACACACACACAAAGCCCTTAGTTCCACTGGCATTTGCTTCAATGTCAGTGTCATGTATATTCTCCTAATCCAAATCTCTGACCTTTTCCTGACTGGTCGCCCTGACGATGAGCCAGGAGTGAGTAGTGATCCGGAGGCTCATGTAGATCGGCCTCTACAGGCCTCGAGGGAGTAACACTCTCTCTAATTATTACACACACCACATAGTAACACCTCTCTGCACTGTAGTGCTAATATAATAATGCATTAATTCTTTATCCTGGGCAGTGTCACAGTGAATCCGGGGACTATCCCAGGATCTCTGAGTGTGAAATGATAATATACCCTGGATGGGACACCAGTTCATCACATGGCACCACACACACACACACACACACACACACACACACACACACACACACTTCTCGGACAATTATTCAGCTAGTTAATGAGATAGAAAATGCAGCTTGTCCTGTTACCAAGAAATCTGAAGCATTTTTTTGTGTGTGTGTGTGTGTGTGTGCATGCGTGCGTGCAAGTGCTAACTTAAGTACTTAATGAAGAGGTAAGTCTTTAGACGTCGTTTGAAGACTGCCAGTGACTCAGCTGTTCGGACATCTAAGGGAAGTTCATTCCACCACCTTGGTGCCAGAACAGAGAAGAGTCTCGACGCATGTCTTCCTTGTGCCCTGAGAGATGGTGGGACCAGTCGAGCGGTGCTAGAGGACCGGAGGGAGCGTGGTGCCACGCGAGGTGTGATAAGAGCTTTGAGGTAAGTGGGTGCTGGTCCATTTTTGGCTTTGTAGGCGAGCATCAGTGTTTTACATCTGATGCGGGCAGCTACAGGAAGCCAGTGGAGGGAGCGCAGCAATGGGGTGGTGTGGGAAAATTTAGGGAGGTTGAAAACCAATCGTGCAGCTGCATTTTGAATCAGTTGCAGAGGACGAATGGCGCTCGGAGGCAGACCTGCCAGGAGTGAGTTGCAGTAGTCTAGTCTTGAAATGACAAGGGACTGAACAAGCACCTGTGTAGCCTGTGTGGAAAGAAATGGACGAATTCTTCTGATGTTATAGAGGAGAAAGCGACATGAGCGTGTTAGATTAACAATGTGAGAGGAGAAGGACAGTTGATTGTCCATGGTTTCCCCAAGGTTGCGTGCAGTAACTGAAGGTGAGATCAGAGAATTGTCCAGGGAGATTGCAAGATCCTGAGATGGGGATGAATCCCCTGGGATGAACAGCAGTTCAGTTTTGGTGGGATTAAGTTTCAGCTGATGAGTGTCATCAGCATAGCAGTGGTATGAAAACCCATGTGAGGATATGATAGATGTTACATAGATGTTACTTCTTTGTCCCTGTGTAAGTTGTTACTATAGACACGAGATAATGTATCAGAACGAGCATCTGTTTTGCCTTGTAGTCAGAACTATTGTCAGAGCTGCTGTTATAGAAACTTAATCAACACCTTCTGACCAATTAGCATGGAGAATTTAACAGTCCTCTGGCTTAAATTACACTAAGTCTTACAGCATCATACGGGCATTGCAGTCATGTGGAGAAGCAAATAAGTTTCTCTTGCATGCCTGTACAAAGTGAGTTGCTTCTCAGTGGTTTATCTCAAAGGTCATAGGCAAACAGCGGTCAAACGAAGTTGAACACTGAGTGCACTGGCGAAGCAAAAATCCATCTGATGTGTGATGGTAGCAATACATCTTGAGAAAACTGTGCCTCTTTTATCATAGGAAAACTGAATATATGGGCGTCAAATACATTTTGACGCTTATCGGAATGGTCAGAATAAATTAGCTGTCCATTTTTTAAAAATCTGCTACACTTATACTATACTGTGTACATTGCTGGCGAGATAGTCTTCCATTAGACTGTCTAGTGTTTTGCAGTGTCACCATGACCCAGACACAAGAAATCTCCTTATGCTATGATACACTTCACACACAGCTTTGTATTTTCCTGTGAAAGTAGGCATTTTGGCACTCTTTCGCTTTTACTGATGAAAAGTGTCATATCTTCCAGTGAAAGCTAAAAGTCAGGATTGTGACACTGGTTGACAAATAGAAGATGATGGAGATGTCAAATAAAAACCTCTCATTCCCAGCCTTAATATTTAGTGTTTTTTTTTATTTTATTTCTGTCAGTAATAAGTCAACAGCAGGTAGAAAAAACAACTGTTATTGTTTTAACAAAAAAGGATGTTGCAAAAATCCTTGTGCTAGTCTTGCTAGCTAGCTATATTCCAAGCTTGATTTTAGGTCTATCTGTTTGAATATTCATATTCAACATAAATAATTCAGAAATTAATAAATACTCCGACTAGCATTAGAGTGGTAAGAGAAAGTAAGCATGAATTATGGAGCCATAACAAACAAAAGTTATAAACAGCAACAAAGTAGCATAAAGCTTTGGGACTACTATAAAAAAACAGTAACAAATAGATATATTGTAAAGAATAAAACACTTAGGAGCGTGAAAATAATCAGTGACTGGGTGGAGGAATGTGGCCAGACGTGAAGAGGAGATACTCTTACCACATTTGAAGTTGATTATTTTCCTATAACAGCACATCCCAAAGTGTTTTTCACCTCTTATACAACAGCAACTTGTCAACAATTACGATGTTTCATTAATCAAATCAAAGACCGACCTTTAATGTCTGTTTAATGTCTGTGAAACAAGTTATAGCAGCTATAAATAGTCATTCCTTTACCAGCCTCTCTTTTTTCTCTCTCTCAAAAAAAATCTAATAAACAAAGAACAGAAACCTCGCAGCTTGTCATGTTGCAGAGAAACCATAAAAAGCTCAACATTCTCCGTCCTAAAGACTTTCCCGTGTCCAAAAACTTGCAGCTTTACCTCTGACTGTTACAAATCTCTGACACTAGAGACTCCTTCCGTAAATGCTATGTAAACTTCACTGTACACACATCTTAAAATCAGCATCCACTATACGTCCCTGTGTACGTTGTTACTATAGAAACAAATGTATCAGAACGAATGCGTTAATATAAAACTATGATTTGCAGCCAGAACTACAGTCATAGCTGCTGTTACAGAAAAATCAACACTTTCTGGCCAATCAGAATCAATAACTGTTAGTTTCCTTAGTCTGGATTGTATGGTATTTTGTCTTCATTTCACAATTTATTATTGTCTTTTGAGGAATTAAACATGTCCTCCATATCAGCATGACCCTGCCCTCATTCATCTCAGCTTCTTATCACACACACACACACACACACACACATACAGGCGTGTGGTGGTGACACATATGGCCAATTATGGGTGGTAGAGGAGATGTTATGGGAGGTGAAAGCTTTTTCACACTTTGCAGGTGATCAAATCGCCATGAGAGAGCGACACAGCAGGAAACTCGCTGGGAGCCGTCCTCTTTCTCTTCTTCTCCTTCTCTTCACCACACACACACACACGCACACATTAATGCACACCTACTTATTCCACTTATTGCCCCAGACTGTACCAAAGGCCTTTTTCTTCCAATCAATATGCTTGCTAACTCTATTGCTGTATGAGGACGGATTGAGTTGGAGGGTAGGATGTGGAGGGAAGGAGAGCAGGAGAGAGAAGAGGAAAAGCAATATTCACTTCATAAATCATGCAGTAAGAGATGTCACAGGGGTAATTGTGCTCCCATGAATGCTCTTTAAAGATAGAGGCGATTTTATGACTGGGATAACACACGGAGACTCCCCACTCTTGCCATTACACACTCATTATGGGGGAATTAGAGTGGAAATTCCGCAATGATACAGTTCGGGGCCTGCGTCGGCCCTGCAAGGTTTTGTGAGCATCATGTGTCGGAGAATGTACACCTGAGTGCTCCTTCTTAATCAATATTTTTCCTCTTATTTCATAGTTTGTTCCAATATATAGACATATTTTTGTGATTTGACCTCAAGTTACAGCACCACACACACACACACACACACACACACACACACACACACACACACACATCATTCTAATAATTTCCATTCATTTTGCTGCTTATGGCAGATAAATGAATCAATTCTAGTCCAATTCCTTTGGGAATAAATTCAGTGGTTTTGCACACTATGCACCATCACTTCTCTCTCTTTCTCTCTCTCTTACTCACTCTAGTGGAGAATGGAAAGTCTCCTCAGGCTGATGAACGATATCCTTACACCAGTCTCTTGGTAAAGGGGCTACATTTATGGTCTTTTCTCATGTCTATGAGTCACTGGGTTAGAGCCGAGGCCCTGCGGCTGAGACCTGAATTCAAAGCTGCTACCATTTTTATAGCATTTGCCACATTTGGGCTGCAAAAGTACAACCGGACATTAGTACTCTCATTGGTTAAGAAGGATGGTAGGGTTTGATGCTGTTGGCGATTGGATTTGTCATCAGCCTTGATGCTTATTGGTCAAACAGGCTACAAGTTAGATTTGGCTAAACGCTTTGATATTTGACTGAATTACATTGTCTACACTGTAAACACAATCATGCTTAATGATGAAAATATAT
This sequence comes from Pangasius djambal, assembly GCA_022985145.1. Lineage (NCBI taxonomy): Eukaryota > Metazoa > Chordata > Actinopteri > Siluriformes > Pangasiidae > Pangasius > Pangasius djambal. Next base: position 3,751,563 of record CM040987.1, on the reverse strand, counting down.
TGAAAGATATGCTGTAATAGTAGTTTTCTGGCCCCCAGTGTACCCTTAGAGATACCAAAGTGATCCTTAACGTCCTACTATGTACGATAAATGAGTCGAAAGAGGTAAACTACAATTGCTTTCTCAAATATCCAATTCTACAAAAGCTGTACCTTTGAGTCTACCACCCCAAACACCCTGGAGAAAAAAAGATTAAATCTAGAACACACTGAGGGAACCATTCAAAAGGCTCTGTCTGTTTCCTCATCAGAACTTTTTAAGAAGCTAGAAACCATTAACTATCCAAAAAAAAAAAAAAAAAAACCCTGAGAGCTCTTTTTGTTGTAAGTGTGCAATGGTAAGCATTTATTTTCTGAAACGTTCAGCTTAATAACCATTTTTTTTAACCACAGCACTGACGAATTCTCAGATCTAATTGGCTAGAAAGTGTTGATTAATTTTCTATAACTGCAGCTCTGAAGGTCACGCTGGCTACAAGGCGAATCACAGGTTTATATTAATGCACACCGTCTAATGCATTATCACTTCAATAGTAACAGCTTACATAAGGACTAGTATAGCACATAGTGATTCTACATTTTATTCAGTGTCAGAGCTTTGTAACAGTCAGTAAGTTTCAAGCTGCAGCAAAGTCTTCCCGACAGAGGAGTTTCTGTTTTTTGGTTTCTTGCTAACAAGACAAACTGCAGGGCTTTTTTTTTTTTTATATCTTATTAACTTCAAGAGAAATAAAAAAGAGAGACTGGTGTGAGAACAACTGTTTATAGCTGCTATTTCTCAGATGTTCCACAACATGCAATGTAACTGTAAATAGATAAAAATTGCAGGCTATTAATGTTTGTAATTAATGTAAATAAATTGCTGTGTTATAACAGGAATAAAACACTTTGGGACGTGTTATTTAGGAACCTTTATGCTCTGTACAGGCCAAAGAAGTACATTTAAAATTTGACATATTTAGTGTAAGTGTAACTGAAAGTATCATTATATTTACAGTTGAGGCCAAAGGTTTGCATACACGTAGGGTAATGATATTTCACCTCAGTTTTTCACAACTCTAAGCATTACATGCTACTATAAATTTCTTTTGGCAAGTCAATTAGGGCAACTACTTTTAAAACAATCAACTGGTGGTATACACCAAGTTGACTGTCTGTTTAAACAGTCTGGACAATTCCAGAAATTGATGTAATGATTATTAGAACCTTTTAATTGGCCAAGTATCATAATTAGGAGTTAATTGGGAGTGCACCTGTGGCTGTAAAATGGCCTACCTTTAGAGCCAGTGCCTTTTTGCCCTTGATACCGTGGAGAAATTCAAGCAAGTCAACCAAGACTTCAGAAAAAAAAAACTTTGGACCTCCACAAGTCCAGTTCCTCCTTAGAAGCAATTTCCAAACAACTGAAGGTACCGCGAGTATCTGTACAAACAATTCTGTGCAAATATAAAAAATCTTGGGACCACACAGACAGTGCAACGTTTACTCCAAGGGATGAACAAACTTTGGTCCAAAATGTTCCACTAAACCCCAAGACAACAACAAAGGAACTGGTGAAGGATTTGGAGGCATCAGGTACCAAATATGCACATCCACCATTAAGAGAGTCCTACATTTTCATGGCCTGAGAGACTTTTGCATAAAGAGGAAACCCGTACTCTAAGACCAGCTTAAAAAAGCCAGACTGACCTTTGCAGGTGTTCACCAGGACAAAGACCTAGCCTTTTGAAAGAGTGTTCTCTGGTCAGCTGAAACAACAATGTAACAGTTTGGCCATAATGATCAGCACTATGTATGGAGGAAAAAAACCTAAAAGTTTTCATCTGAAGAACACCATCCTACCTGTGACGCATGGGGGTGTCAGCATTATGTTGTTTGGGTGTTTTGCTAGAAAAGGATCAGGTCAGGATGGGAAACCACACCTCCTCCACGCTCACCGTCAGCACTGGAGCCCCTCAGGGCTGCGTCCTCAGCCCCCTGCTGTACTCCCTTTCCAGCAGTGACTGCACGGCCAAACACAGTTTGTTGCAGCAACAAGCTGGTGAAGTTCGCCAACGACACAGTGGTGGTAGGCCTCATCACCACCAACAACGAGAAGGCCCACTTAGGGTGAATATCCTCTTCACATGGTGTTAGAATAACAATCATTACCTGAACATTACCAAGAATATGGAGATGATTATTGACTACGGGAAGAAGCAGGTGAGGAACTACAGCCCCCTGTTTGATCAACAGGGCCATAGTCGAAAGGGTGAGCAGCTTCAAATACCTTGGGGTCCACCTCACAGAAGACCTCTCATGGACTACACCAACGTCTATACCACCTACGACGTCTGGCCAGGTTCAAGGACTCTCACAGGGTGCTGAAGGCTTTCTACACTGTGAAGAGTCTTCTCACCAGAAGCATCAACACCTGGTTCAGAGGCACCACATCCAAGGACCAGAATGTGCTGTCCAGAGTGGTGAGGTCAGCGGAGAAGGCCATAAGGACTTCTCTCCCCTGCATCACAAACATCTACAACCATCAATGCAGGACCAAGGCCGGGAGAATCATAAAACACTTTCACCACCCCGGACTCAGTATCTTCTCAGTGTTCCCATCAGGGAAGCGCTACCGGATCCTGAGGACCAACACAGTGAGACTCAGGAAGAGTTTCTACCCTCAGGGAATCCGGCTACTGAACGAGGACACTTGAGAAGCCTGCATAGCTCTACCTCACACACAGACATGCATACATAAACAGTTTGCACTGTGGAAAAAATTTTTTTTGCACTCTACAGAAAAAACTTGCACTATGAGACAATTTTTTGCACACTACATATTCATATTCTACATTTCATCTCTCTAAAGGCTGCTAAACTTTTTTACATATAGTCTACTAGATTTTATTTTATTAT
>CM040987.1:3733666-3743666 GCA_022985145.1 Pangasius djambal | reverse complement strand
GATATGATTTATCGCGGTTTCATTTTCACAAAAACCTGCAATTTTAACAAGGGTGTGTAGACTTTTTTATATCCACTGTACCCTTTAGGTACCAAATCCTTGGCAGCAATGTCTGAGACAGTGGAGACAGATGAGCATCCCTGACCCAAATTATCATCCGGATTTTTTTTTTTTGTTTTTAAGTCTACAGTATGAAAGCTCTGGATTAATCTTAAAATGTCATTTCAATGTTCAATAGTAATTTCCATTTGTGTTAAATATATCTAAGTGCTGCTACAGCCTATAGGTGACACTCGATAATGTGCAAGGGTGTCTTTGTTCGATAGGTAGCTATGTAGCTAGAAACATGTACGAATTACATTAGAAGCTACTAAAAACCTAACAGCGATGGGGAATTGGCTGTTAACTAGCCAGCTAACGTTGCCATTATTTTTCTATTGCTGATAATGGAGGTGGTGTTCACTTCAGCATGACTCACTTGGTTAGTTAACATAAGAGTAGAAAATAGAAGATTTTGTGATTATTTCTGTAATTTCTAGACATGTTGAAAAGTAATTCGTTGTAAAAGTAATTACTCAAGTAGGCTTGCCTGACAATACCACTCCAAGCCACCAGAGGTCCCCATCTCCCAAATACTGACACACTTCTGGTTCAGCTAGCACACCTGAGATCAACCGCGCTCTTATTTATGGACACTAATAAATACCCAGATATTCTGGTGCACATCGCGAAGTCTTGCTTTTTTTAAAAAAAATTATTTATTTGTTTTTTTTTTTTTTACCATCCTCCATTTCTAAGCCATGTTCTATCTTGGTTGGATTTAGGGTAATTGGATTTCTGGACTGTTGATTTTTTTTGTTGTTAATTTGCCTTTATACTTTGGATTGTCTGCCTGGTTGGTTGCCTTCTGTGTTTTGAACTGGACGATGTTTACAACCTTATATTTAATGTAATAAACTCTGCACTTGGATCCTAACTTCTGTCGCAGCGTTACACTTTTACTTTTGCTCAAGAGAACTGTTTACTACACTAACAGTACTTTTACTTAAGTCAGTGTGGTTTGCTTTGTATTCTTTCCACCACCGTTAATTTGACCACACTGATTTTCCAAAACTGCATCGTTATAACACAACTTCAAACTTAACGCTTTTTTATTCATCTAACATTTTTGTCCAGGTTCTATGGTTTCCTCCAACCTCGCAAAAAATATACTAGTAGGTGGATTGGTGACTTGAAATTGCCCCCGAGGTGTGAATGAGTGTGTGACTGTGTGTGTGTGTGTGTGTGGTGCCCTGGCGTCCCATCCAGGCCGTATTTCTGCCTCACCCCCAGTATTCCCGGGATAGGCTCCGGATCCACTGTGACCCTGACCAGGAAAAAGCGCTCCATGAAGATGAATGGATGAATTATTCATGTTACAGATGGCTAAAAATCCTCTTATTTGGTGTGCAAGAATGTCTGGCATCTAAAATAAATTACCATATGGATGTTAGAGTGCAGAAAAAAAAAAAGTGTGAGCTTGAACTTGTTTACACTCAGCATTAGAAAACTGCACAAACTACAAGGAAATATTAGACTCCATATTTAACTGAAGATCAGGTGAGTATAACCTGTTTTTAGCACATGAACGAATTTGGTTCGATTTTTTTTTTTTTTTAAAACAGCACTGTGGCGAGAGATCATTTCAGACACTGTGCTATCAATTAGGCATCCTTTTATATAAAGTGACTTACAGGTGAAGCTGAATCTGGTTCAAGTATTATTCCAATGTGATATACAGTAATACATGTTAAGCTATTGATAGAGATTAGATTTTAGCCTCCCATCTAACATCAGGACTCATTACTAGCTCTGAACCATCCTGATTTGAGCTCACAACCTTCTACCTGACTGAAACTGTTTTCATTTAAAAGACAATTTCCAGGTTTCTCGTGCGGAGTATCTAAGGCAGGTTGAAAAAAAAATGCTCTGTCTGTGCACTTTTTGTAGATAATGAATAGTTTTAACACGTCTGAGTTCTTACCTTTTCCTGCCAGGTGTGAGCTGAGTAGGCCTGCGGGATCTTTCGAAGACCAGAAATCCTCTTGTTAAATTGTAAATGCAGTGAAATTTGGAAATGGAAAAGGACATGCAGAGAAATGTACAGTCAAAACGCTGTTCCTTACAACAACAGATGGCTAAAAGTGTGAATGTTTTGTGAATGCAGCGTGATGACCTGACGTAGCTCAGCTGGCAGAGGTAACCACTGGATTTGAGCTAACCACTGGATTATCCTCAGACTGAAGCTGATGCTTTGAATAATAAAAGCTTCAGTAATGACATAAAGAAATGACACACAGATGTCCTCATGTTTCTGCTTTTTTTTCCTACATTTGAATGCATTTTATTGAAACATGCTGGTAACCAAAACCCATTTAGATAGATAGCTAGATAGCTAGATAGATAGATTTGTTGATTGATTGACAGACAAATGATAAATGGGAAGAAGAAGATAAAAGGAGATAAATGAGAAGTTCTTTTGCTATGTACTTTTTTCACTTCATGGATGGACGGATAGAGCTGTCGATAGATGGACAGGTGATGGATGGATGGACAGATGAAGAGGCAGATGGCTGGATGGATGGATGGATGGCCTGATTGAGGTGAAGGTGGATGGCGGGATAGACCGAATGATGAACAGATGGACAAATGGATGGATGGATGGATGGATGGAAGGAGAGATTGATGGTTATGTGGACAAATAGATGGGGGTAGTGGTAGCCAGATGGTTAAGTGATAGCATGGATGAATGAGTTGGACAGAAGGATGATGGGTGAATGGAATCATAGATGGTAAGTTGGCTGGCTGGATGGATGGACAAATTGACAGCTATATAAATTTATGGTTAAATAGATGAATGGATGGATGGATGGATGATAGATAGACACAGTACATCAACAAATGGATGGATGGACAGATTGATGGACAAATTCACTGCTATTCATACTGTATTTATGGATAAATGGATGGATGGATGAAAGAATACACTGTACATATTAAAAATGGATGCATGCTGAAGTATCCAGATGGACAAGTGCATGGATGGAAAACAGATGGATGTGTGAGTTGATGTTATTTAATTAAGATCAAAAAGGATGTATGGATGGACAAAATGGATGGATGGACTCACCGATAGGTTGATGGATCAATGGATGGATGAAAGAAGAGACTGATAGTTGTGTGGACAAATGAATGGATGCTGTGATAGGCATAAGGTCAGGTGAATGCATGGACAAATAGATGGACGGATGTGAATGAATGATTTGGTGGATGAAAGGATGAAGGATGGGCATATGGATTGATGAATGGTAGATTGGTTGCATGGATGGACAGATTGAGGGACAAATTCACAGCTGTACTGTACATATTTTTGGATGAATGGATGGATGGATGGTGAAATATCCAGATGAACAAGTGCATGGATGGGCACAAGTGGGATGGATGGATATGTGATTTGATCTTATTTAATTGAGATCAAGATGGATGTATGGATGGACAAATAGATGGATGGGTGTGGATGAATACACTGATGGATGGACAAATGGACTGATAGATGGCAAGTTGTTTGGATGGATTGACAGAAGGGTGGATGGATGAACTGAATTTATAGTTTATTGGTTAGTAGATCACACATCTATCCAATTGGCAACACAGATAGATAGATAGATAGATAGATAGATAGATAGAGTGCATTCAGCCGTATGCTAAAATGCTTTTAGATATCACATTAACATAAGTATTCAGACTCTTTGCCATGACACATGAAATTTAGCTCAGGTGCATCCCATTTCTCTGGATCATCTTTGAGATGTTCCTACACTTTGATTGGAGTCCACCTGTGGCAAATTCAGTTGATTGGACATGATTTGGAAAGGCACATGCCTATCTATATAAGGTCTAACAGCTGAAAATGCATATCAGAGCAAAAACCAAGCCATGAGGTCAAAGGAAGTGTCTGCAGAGCTCAGAGACAGGATTGTGTCAAGGCACAGATCTGGTGAAGGCTACAAAAAAAAATCTGCTGCATTAAAGGTTCCCAAGAGCTCAGTGGCCTCTATAATTCTTACATAGAAGAAGTTTGAAACAACCAGGACTCTTCTTGTGTCTTGCACTGAGGAGAGGCCTCAGTCTGGCCACTCTGCTGTAAAGCCCAGGTCAGTGGAGTATTGTAGTGAGGGTTGACCTTCTGCAAGTTTCCCCCAGCTCCACATATGATCTCTGGAGCTCAACCAGAGTGACCATCGGGTTCTTGGTCACCTCTCTGACCAAGACCCTTCTCCCCCAATTGCTCAGTTTGGCTGGGTGGCTGGCTCTAGGAAGAGTCCTGTTGTTCCAGGACTGGGATATACCTGAGCTAAATTTCAAGTGTCACAGCAAAGGGTCTGAAAACTTCAATGTCAATGTGATATTTCAGTTTTTTTTAAAAAATAATAAATTTGCAAAGTTATTACAAATCTGGTTTTTGCTTTGGCATTCTAGCATAAGGCTGCAACATAACAAACTGTGAAAGAATGAAGGGGTCTGAATACTTTCTGAATGCACTGTAGATAGATAGGCAGGTTTTGCATTATTACAGATACGTAATAAATCGTCTAAATATTACAAAATGCTCACACAGATGATTACAGATTCCTCTGATATTAATCACAACAAACACGATGTTCACACACAGCATGGAATAACAATGGAGCACTTTCTTTTTTAAAGCCCCGACGTTCCCTAGTGTGATAATTGGACTTGCTGATGTTGAGAAAAACTCAGTACTTAAGCACATTCGTAAAGGTGTGGAACTGCGGGAAGTTTTGGCAAACCCACTGCTTTCAAAGTAATGCTAATCTAGCTGAGGTGCTTTTGAAGCCATATTAAAACCTTCAGTATACACACACCTGTGAGCGCATCACAGTAACTGAATTCTGTATTAATGCGCCAGGTATTAAACCAATAAAAGCATTACATTTAAGCCATTGTTCTGGCCTTAGAAGAATTATTTGCAGCGAATATTGTTAAAAAGAAATTAACTTATTTATAGAACGCTGGCTTTTGTCATATTGTTTGATCATTTTTATAAAAACAATAAGCCGCTTCAGGACATTCAGTCTTTCCCCTTACCAGCCGTTCTTTTTTCTCTCTTGAGGTTTTTAAATAAAAAGGGCAGCTTTTCTTGTTAACGACAACAACAACAACAACAACAACAAAAACCTTACTGACCATTACAGAGTGCTAACACTGGAGACTTGTTCCATAAATGTTAGATAAATGTCTCTTTAGGGGAAACTTCACCATATCAACACATTATTTTAAATACAATATTCATTATTATTATCATCATCACTGTCAATTAGTTGTTACTATAGAAACAATAACATATTAGAAGGAGCACATTAACGTAAACCTGTGATTTGAATTACAGCTGGAACTACCTTCAGAGCTGCTTTATAGAAATGATATAAATAATTATAGAAAATTAATCAACACCATCTGACCAATCAGCTTGGAGAATTCAACAGTGCTGTCATTTACAGTCCCCTCTGAAAGTATTGGAATGGCAAGGCCAATTCTTGAAAAATGGGTGGGTTCGAACAAAAGGTGCCATGTTCTAAGCTGTTTAACACATCTATTTGCAAATATCTGGAAATGAAAGCTGAAATTATGATCTATCACAAATTCCCTGAATAATTTTATGAATTTTGAAAAAGAAAAAGATTTGGAAAAGGAGGTTTCTGGAAAAGGAGGACGTCTGGTGTTGAGAAGCCTCCCATTTGAGAAAATACACCAGGTTGTGCGTACAGCACAGAGTCATTTGTGATTTATGGTTCTGTGGTGAGGATTACAGACCTGTAGGGTTACAGGGATCTCATATCACTCTTGTATGATTAAAAGGAAATAGCTGGTTGGTGTTTATCAGTAGTATGTAAACTGACAATGCAGCGCCTGGAAGTGTGTGTGTGTGTGTGTGTGTGTGTGTGTTTGTATGTGTGAGTTAGTGAGTGAATACGTGTGAGAGAGAGAGAGAGAGAGAGAGAGGAGTAGGGAGGGTTCATAGCGTGGGAGTCGGCAGAAATCCCAGAATATTATTTGTCTTTGTATATGTGTATGTGTATATGTGTGTGTGTGTGTGTGTGTGTGCACACGTTTTTATATCTTAGTGGGGACCAAAAGTCCTTTTTCATTTTATATAAGTCTGCCTTGTGGCACATAGACGCTCCTGAAAGACCTTGAGACGGCGTAGAGCTGGTGTATAAATAAATATGAGAGCCACATTTTTTCTACAGACACATTCATGCTCAGTTATCCCCTTCACTGCGTAATTAACACTTCACCAACCAGCAACGCAGAAATCTGTAATCCCTCCTATATTTACCCAATTGCTCTGTTATTTGAAGGGGTGATTTTGTGCAACTGCAAAGACACATTATTTATCGGCTCATTAACATCGGAGGTTAAACTGAGTGTATTGGAGAAGGGGAACACACAACTGTGTAACATGTAGCTAATGAAGAATAGGGATTTGAGGAAACACTGGTTCTTTCTTAATTCTTGTAGGTACACTTATAATGATAGCAATGATTATGAAAAATAGTTACACCCTGCTTTATAAAGAAATGCTTTCATTCCAAAAAGGCTAAATCTTTTCATTCAGTCAAGGCCTTGTGGACTGCTGTGTTTATACATATGATCTTTAAGTAGAATGTATTCATATTGCAGATTTAAATGTTTTACTGTATCAAAAGCAGAAGATATTTGTGTGGTGACCTGGTAAAAAAAAACAACTTTTCTACTGTATAAAAATGTTGAAAGCTATAGGTTTTCCAATTTTAAGTCCCCCAAATGTTGGTCTGTTCCCTAATGTGTGCACCTGTTCTTAGTTTTTCATTACTCTGTTCTTAGCGTTTGGTTGTTTTTTAATGCTGTGTTCATGACCAAGTGGGAACTGTGAAGTTTCTGACTTCCCAGTAGGAACGATCCGTTTGAACGGCTCTCCAGTTCGTAATTGCTGCTCGGAAGGTCTGAGTTTTTCAAGCACTTCTGCGATTCTGTGACATCACTTCAAAATGGCAGCAATCATAGAGAAAAGTAAGAGCAAGAAATAGCACAGTGATTTATAACACAGTGATTTTAAGTAATCTTTTGAGTTTCTGTTTATATTTGAAATCACTAAATTGGGAAGTAGGAGGTTTGAGTTGCCGTGAACACAGCATTATACTCTCCTGTTCCTTTGTCTTGTTGTGAAGTCTCGTAATTTGCTTGTGCGTTACTGAGCCTCGTTTCTGCTCCTGTGTTCATCTGGTTTTTGATTTTTGTCCTGTTGTGAAGTTGGCTTTGTGTATATTGCCCCCTGCTAATGTTTATGACAATGATGATTGGTTTGCCTTTAATAATGAACACACTTTTATTTTTATGCACATCATCAGCCCACACATTACAATATTGATTTAATTTCAATTTCATTTAACATGCAATAAATGAAATACTTAAAATAATAAATATGGCTACCAGCTAGCAAGCGGGGAAGGTGCGTGTTCAACCTACCCACTGTATTTATCCTATTTTCTTTATTATCCATTACTTTTTTCATTCTGCTACCTTTTGCGTTGAGGGGTGTGAGTTGATACATGAATAGAAAGCAGAATGAGAAAAGAGAATTTCACTAGTGTGTGAGTAATCACGTCTGACTTTTCTAACTCTTTCCTGGCCTCCCCTGCTGTTACCCCGAGGGCCGCAGACAAACACACAGCTAATATTCTGCCTCATGATCAGGCCGCTGTTTCCCTCACGAGACAAATGTTGCATAATTAGAAGCAGTATTATACAAATAACACTACAAACCCAATCCTTTTTTAACTTTCCTATGATTTTTAGGCAGATCAGTCTGGAGTTTTGAGATCTTCATTTATTTTCGAGTACATGCAGAAGATCGATACAGCATTATAGCCACATCAGTCAGTTTCAGTCCACCTGATTGGGGCTTTTAAAGGAAATTTGTGAACTCTGCAAACTGCTAGCAAAAAACTGTACTGTGCCGTTTCCATCGTTCCCCAGGTGCCAGTTATATATTTGTCATCTGCTTAAGAAAGATACTCCATACAAACAAAATAAACAAAATTGGTCTCCTTTGTATCCTCCACAGCAATATAAAATATACTTTACTTTCTCATAAACAGTATTTTTATGTCAGATGCAGCAAGGATGAAATGAAATTCTCTTTACTGAGATTTTTTTTGCTTTTTCGTAATGAATAAAACACTTTTAGACATACTATTATAGTTAAAAAAAAACAATCAAGGACTAGGTGGTGTAATGAAGTGTTTTATTCCTCTTACACTAAAGCAATTTGCCTTGTTTTATTATTTAAAGATCATCATGTTCATACTTGTTATCCATCTATAATTGCATTTAATATTATGGAACATCTCTGAAACAAGTTAGTTCCTGCTATCACTTACGTCACAGCACTTATAAACTGTCGTTCCTTCACAAGCCTCCCTCAGCCCCGCTTGTCCTGTTGCAGAGAAATTGGAAAGCGCAAAGTGCTCTGATTATTACAAATCGCTGACACTGGAGACTCCTTCCATATATGTTCCTTACAGGAAACGTCACCATCTCGAAGATTGTACGCGCTTCTTTGTTAAATAACACATTTTTAAACTGTTTATTATTAGTCTTAGATTATGGGAAGTGTTGGCCATTTTATAGTAATAAATAAAACAGAAATATATTTCACCAAAATAACATATTGTGTAACAGTCACTCTGCCTAAGGATGTCTAAAACCATGTCGTAGTGAAATGGATATAATCCTAATCTATTCAGTTTGTGATCAGATACCGGCTGTCAGAAAGGTGTATCATGCTCCTGTGCTACATTTGGAAAGAAATCTTGAAATATAAATTTCTCCCTTTTTACATTTAGATGCTAAGACTTTACTGAGATACATGGAGAAGAGTAGCATATTTCAGTGCAGGAAAGCATTCTACAATCATATAGTAGGAAATATCCAAGTTTCACCATGTGAAGGGATTCCCAGGCTGCCTCACCTTCATAAAGCGTGAGAACTGGGAAAACACTGAAGCGGGCAGAGCAGTACCAGCTTTGATGAGGATAAAAGAGTTGCAACAAAATGTTCAAAATCTGCAGCTACTATCTTCAAATCAGCTTGCATTTTTATGCTGTGATACAGAGGAGAGTCTGATAGATCTGGAGTAGAAGTGTTGTGAGCTTTGAGCTTCTTGATATGCTCTTGGGTTTAGCATCAAACACTATTGGATTGTTGTAAGGTTAAACTGAGCTAAACCCACTGAGAGATTGTCTGAGTGTAGCGCCTTTTTTCCCTCTTTCTTCATTGGCTGGAGCAGTGACGGGAGAGCAAGGCCTGGCTGGGGAAGATATAAACATTTTGCACACATCTTTTATTGTGCATTTAGAAATGCAGTTTATAGCACAGCGCTGTTGAATTCTCGATTCTGACTGGTGTTGATTAATTTTCTATAACATAAGCTCTGACCATAGTTCTGCTTGTGGTCCTGCTTGGTGAAACGTTATTGTTTCTATAGTAACAACATACACAAGGACTTGTATGATTAAAACAGTTAATGAAGGTATTACAAGCTAGCTGTATATTACATGATATTTTGCATTTATAACAAGTCAATCTGATCATGAGATATTAATTTATGATCAGTGTCAAACTCATTACAAGACAGTGGTGAGAGCGGCCATGCTGTATGGTTTAGAGACAGTGTCACCGAGGAAGAGACAGGAGTCGGAGCTAGAGGCAGCAGAGCTGAAGATGTTGAGGTTCTCTTTGGGAGTGACGAGGTTGGACAGGATTAGGAACGAGTACATCAGAGGGACAGCTCATGTTGGACGTTTGGGGGACAAAGTCAGGGAGGCCAGATTAAGATGGTTTGGACATGTTCAGAGGAGGGAGAGGGAGTATATTGGTAGGAGAATGTTGGACATGG
>CM040987.1:3699912-3733566 GCA_022985145.1 Pangasius djambal | reverse complement strand
CGTAATAAATGAGGATATGAAGCTAGTGGGTGCAAGTGTTGAGGATGCAGAAGATAGGGATAGGTGGAGAGGAATGATTCGCTGTGGTGACCCCTGAAGGGAAAAGCCGAAAGAAGAAGAAGAAGAAGAAGAGTGTCAAACTCATATTCTATATGGGTCACATTAGTATTTTTTTAACCTTTGAAGAGCCACAAACTAATTTTTTTGACTATTCTTTAAAAACATTTTATTATTCCTTCTATTGATATTTACCAATTCTGTAATCTATATTCTATTCTATACACCAATAACTGGCTCTGGACATTTCTGAAGCCATTTCTACAAGCCTGTTTTTTTTTTTGTTTTGTTTTTGCTTTAATGGAACTTGATTCACTTTTCACCATGATTCACTCGAGTGATTCACATTGATATCACAATAAAAATGAACATATATGTATATATATTTACCTCTCTATACTGGGTGATACATTTCAGGGTTTGGAGTCAATTATTGAATCACACTATCAGGCCAACACCCGAGGCATTTCTGACTCATTTTTACACGTGGGTCTGACTTGCATCAAATGCAGAAGATAAGTGCAGATTCTTTAGATTTCCTTCCCAAATTTTTCCTGCCAATTCTGCTATCATACGACAGCTACCAACTGGGAAGGGGGAAAAAACAGGCTTCCTCCAAGAAACGTGAAACCAGCCAAACGAATCTTTTCAACTGCTCATGCTGTGTCACAGGGCAGCATAGCACACTTGAAGGAAAGTGCTATCCGTGCTCTTCCATATACATGAGCTCACGGTTGGCACAATGGCTAGTGTCACTGCGATTGGCAGAAAAGAGAGAGTATAACATCCCTCCAACCCAGAGAGCGCGGTCAATATTGCTTTTTTGTCTCCCAGCCACAGATGGCTATGGGACTGTTGGGATTTGAACCCTCTACAGGACTCCCATCTACAGGACAGTCTGTTGCACCACAAATGGAAAACATGGGTGGTCTCTAACCTACAGGTCTGGTTTGAAATCTAGGTGGTGTGAAAATGCTGAGTAGTTGGTATTTGATTTTTTAGAAGTTCACACTACATGAAATGAGACAGGAGGATGTATTTGGCTCACAGGGATTGAGTTTGACAATGTGGTTTAGGACCTGGGGGTCTCAGACTTGTCTAATTAATGAAGAAAGTCTGGGTGAACTTGATCACCAGTATCACCAACAGGCTGAAGACGATTAGTTCATTATAAGGTAAACACTCATGGATGTCTTATTATCATTGCACTTATAGTCGTATCATCGTCAAATGTATATTTTAAGCTCCACACTTTATATTACTAAAACGCTGGAAGATATCATCCTTGTACAGCTTGTACTTAAGGAGCAATGCTTATGTTCTTTGTAGAGCTTGCACTTTGTGAAGAAACATTTTGCACCTCCAGCATTGACGCTCATCACTAGTTTCTTTCCACTCCATCTTTGTCTTGCTCTTACACCTCCAGGAAGAGTGTGGGTTCCTCCACGTCACCCCGTTGCCAGCAGGCACAGCTGGGCACAGCTAAAACCAGCTGGAATCCAATCTCAGCTCTGACAACCTCCATCTCTCCACTCTTGGATAACAGGAAGCGTCCTGCATTTCCTCCCCAGGGTCAGATGAAAGGAGAGGACTGGGGAGAGAAATGCACGCACAAAAGTTGGCTTTTATGAATTCATTTCTTTAAAGATATATTTTGACAGCTGTCTTCACCATGCAGACTGAGAAGTTGTATGTCTATCATGAAAGGCTGTAGAGAGTTGCCTTGGTGGGGTTTTTTTTTCTCAGACTTTCTGAAAAGTTTACTCAGTCCTGACTTGTATTGTCTGTGGGAAACCACAGAACAATGAAAAATATCTGTGTGACTATTAATTGTAGACCATGCTGGAAGTCTGTGCGTGACACAGCGGCATCCTGTGAGTGATCTGAAAACACGCTGGATGCGAGAGATTTGCTGAAATAGAGAGGTGTGAGGTGGGAAACATCTGGTCCACAGGAGGAAGGGAAGGGGCTGCGAGAGCATGCAGTATGGCCAATATGGCCCAATTAGCTTTCCCTTTCATCAGATAATGGTCAAATCTGTGAAACTGTGAAGCAAGTAAAAGAACACAGTATGTAATAATGTGAAATCAGTTACAGGAACAAACCCAGTGGTGGTAATCATGTGGATGAAAAAGTGTAAAATCTGATTACTATTGGCCCGCTTGCTACATTTAGCCTCAGATATTTAAATAGAAAATACTCTGAGTGATAGAACAGACACGGATAAATAAATGAGGGGCATTTATTTATCCCACTGAACACCTGTAGGAGACTTTAAAGTGATGCGGTAGACAGCCTTCTCCACCACCATCATCAAAACAACCAAGTTTTTTGTAAGAACAGTGTTCATTGCTCCAGTAGCGTTCCAGAGACTTGCAGAATCTCTGCCAAAGTGCGCCGAAGGTATTCTGGCAGCTTGTTGTGGCCAAACACCTTACTAACACACTTTATGATGCTTTTTTCCCTTTAATTTTATCACCCGTCTGTATGCAGGTGAAGGGATGAGCATATGGCCTGACATATGGATGAATGAAAAGAAAGATAGGAATACTGAGTTGCAAATTTGTTGATTACTGTCTTTATCCAATTTTGACTATGATGGATGGCGCACTGGTTTCATACTATCTCAGCCTGAGTAAAGATGGATTGATGGATGGATGGATGGATGAAACTGAGTTCCCAGTTTATTGTTTACTAGATTAATCAGTGTATGTGGATGTATAGATAAATTAATTGTTGGATTAATTGACAGACAGATAGATAGATAGATAGATAGATAGATAGATAGATAGATAGATAGATAGATAGATAGATGTGGGTGATTGTAAACAAAACCAGATTATTTAGTCTCAACTTGAATGAAATACATAAATACATTTGTGGATGGATGGATGGATGGATGGATGGATGGATGGATGGATGGATGGATGGATAAATAGATGGATGGATGGACAAGAAGGTGGACAAGTAGGTAACCTTGCCAGGTTATTGGTAGTACCAATCCATGTGGCAGGTCAGTAGTCAGTTAAATAGACTTCAGCGTGTCAGCGTGTAGATGGATAGAGGGATGGCTGGGTGGATGTATGAATTGATTTATGAATGAACGGATGGATTTACAGACAGATTGACTAAGTTGCCACATTTTTGGTATTATACCTGTTGAACAGACAAATACATTTTTGAATTAATAGTGACAGAGTAGTGATAGGTACAGTAAATATATGGGTGGAATATTGGATATTGGAGATGGGTGGATGGATGGATGGATGGATGGATGGATGGATGGATACCATTTTGGATTCCAACCAAGATATAACATTTATTATGATGGCCCAATGGTTCCATATTTTGGCTAAATATGCAGATGGATGAAGGGATAGATAGATCAACTGAGGTGCCAGTTTACTGGTAATAGATCATATATCTATCTAACTGGCAGTTCAGTGTATGTGTATGAATAGATAGAAATAATGTTTTTATTTTTATAGAGGTGATGGTGGATGAATGGATCACTATGTTGATGGATAGAAGAGGACTGATGGAAGTTGGCTAAAAAGGATTTTTTGTTTCAGCTTGAATAAGATAGATATATAGATAAATAGATAGATAGATAGATAGATAGATAGATAGATAGATAGATAGATAGATAGATAGATAGATAGATTGATCAACTGGGTTGCCAGTTTATAATGTATATAATGATAGATATATCACAGCTTGAAAATAGATTGATAAATAAGTATGTGGATAGATGGATGGATGGATGGATGGATGAATGGATGGTGCACTGGTTACACCATTTCTCCCAGCTTGAGTCTCCTGACTCATTAGTGTTCATGTAGACTCCATCTGCAGCTTTCCTGCTATAAGAGTGAGTGAGTGGGAAAGATCATGGACATACAGGGACAAAAAGATTTCATTGCAGATCTGGAGTCTTGTTTTCAGGGATGGTCATTATACTGGTTCTCATCTTAACAACTGGGTCATTAGTCCCCAGTTAGGGGGTTGTGGTTTGAGGAGTGAGTCATGGTGAACCTGATCTTGTGAAATACTAATATGGATTTGAATAAGCAAGCTTGATGTGGTTGGATATAGATGAATACAAATTAAGTCATAACAAAAGAGATAAATGTTAACCCCTGTCCCCAGCCCTAATTTTAAACCTTGTAACTTTTTATACAAATTGAGTCGAGCAAATTGTTAGGAATTTACAAGCCTGGGGACATGTTGATTGTTGGAAAAACTAGATGCTGGGGATTTTTTGAAGTGTCTTTTTTTTTTCATGAAAATCTGTTTTAAAGAACAAACCACAGTGGTGGTAAATGCATGGCCAGTTCCGACTGAGTGTTCAGTTTCAGATATCTCGCTTGATTCTTATAAGATTTTCTAGTGGGAATTTTCTATAAAGGATTGTATTACCTTTCATTTAAATATCCAGTATTCAGTGGGCAACTGGGAACAGGAATAGCAAGAATAGTTCATTATAGTATATCTATTATTATTCATCTTATTTTAAGATGATCACTTAATCTTCAAAACATACTAGTCCAGACACATCTCACTGTCACTGACTAAGCAATCTGAGAGCGGTAGGATACAAGAGTTTATTTTGAAATAAACTTAGGACACAGTCCTAGCCTTGAAGGCAGGCAAAAGGGTCCAAACCAAACAGATAAAAGGTGTCAATCAGGAAACAATCTTGAAGCATTAGAAAGCAGAAACACCGAGCATGAGACATAAAAAATGTTAGAAATGCAACTGGAAAAGACGGCAAGACTTCGCGATGAGATACTGAAAACCACGAGTATAGAAACCGTGAGTAAAAGTGGAAGTAATTGAGAGATCGGATGACCTGGAAGTGGCGTTCTGTTGAATGGGATCTCTGGTGTTGTGGGGTGGAAATGTCATGAGAGACCATGACACCCCCCTGATGCTGTACTCCATTTTGAACAAACTATGGAAGTAGGCAGCATAATAGACTGTCCGTAAATACGTGGTCGATCATTTCTTTATCAACAGACTAACAATCGACGATACAAAACAACTATTGAGTCAGGACAACACAGCAATTTCCATGCAGATATTGAGGTTTTCCACGCTACATGGTAAACAACAGGGAGAAACAAACCTCAGAAGGAAAAAGAAACAGAGATGAATATTTGGAGTTCAGTCTAAGGTGGGTGGAGGTCCAGGCCTCTGATTTGCCCAAGTGATGTGTTCCAGTTGGCTCAGAAATTGTGGTTCTCTGAAAATATCTACATAACTGAGTCTCCTAGTGATTTATCACAAGGTCTTGATGTTGGGTATGCAGTATTTATCTGTTCATTTTGCCTTATCTTCAGGGAAGCAAAGATGTCACAGTGGCTTTAGTATAGCTCTGATGTTCAGCCATTGACTGAGCACAATAAAACAACACAGCACACAATGTTTCTCTCTTGCTAAGACCAAGTCAGGAGAACACAGGGAGAGATTGGTGAAAGAGTGTATCAGTACTATGCTATTATGTGTAATGGCTATGTACACGACACTTAAGATACACATGCATACGTGTCAAGTGGAATTGTGCTGTAGAGTCCCGCTGAGCCTTTCAAAGCCAAGCTGTGGTCACTCAAGCATGCTTCAGGCGGTGTAATTGCTATAGCTTTACTTTGATCTGCCCTTTCACCTTTCTGTTCAGGCAACATGATAGTTTTGCACGTTCTTCATGGAGGTAAGTGCCCTCAGGATCCGGAGCGTCTGTTATCTTTTGTACACTTTTCTGCCCACAACCTTTAGGATATCGAAAGTCGCAAACTGTTTGTTATCTGTACTTCCATGGATATGCGCTTTTGTGCACTTATTAAAACTTTTGAACACCGTGATACAAGATGTAGTTACTGGACACAAGAAAGTTCATGGAATCATAGACTACTTGCAATAACATTTATATTATATTATATTTGACTGAATGAGAAAAAGAAGGTAGTTATTTAACACCAACCTGAACATACTCCATTCTCTGAAGGACAAATGAAGGTGCTCGCTTATTTGCATTCATTTCACAGAATCCTGAAACACTAATGACAGTCCAGTTCACTTTTTTTTCTAATTTTTCTCAAGTTGGTATCAGAGAGTGAACTTGTTAGCAGCCAGTAATACTGATTCGGTTGAGCTTCCAGCCAACCAACAAAAATGACATAACGTGATAGATTAAAAAAAATATATAGGGGACGTAAGAAAATGAAATGACTCTGCTACTTGGTTGATGAAAGTTTAATTCCATACAAGCAGCTTGGCGGAGAAAGTCGAGACGCCACCACATCATAACTGGGACGTAATTAATTAACTAGTTAATAAACTAGTTCGTGTTTTCTTCATCCTATCTAATACCATCGGCACTTGTGGAAATTTTCAAACCATGCATTGACTACAGAATATCCAATATTTATCAGAATTTAAATATATATATATATATATATATATTTTGCTTCCTGTTTTACTTACAGAAATCCAGGTTTACAAAGAGGTCTTTTAAGAGTTTTACTTTTCACACTGTATGAGATGATTTAAAATCAAAATCTTGTGTTCTCCATGTCAGATTATATGATAAAGATCCTATAATGATCTGTGATTAAAAAAAAATCTGCTTACGGCATCACTCAGCATAATGTAGGCTCGCATAAATACAAACATTCTTCAAAGCGAGCTTGACGTAATAAGGATATATTTTTCTGGCCGTTAGCATTTCGTTTATGTTTCCGCATCAACTCTGTATTGTATTTGTTGCCGTCCCATGAGTTTCACATCATCCTATACCGTCCTCCTATCAGTAGCTTTTAAATGAGCATCGTAGCAGCGCTCACACACTTAATCGAAAATTCGTAATGTTTAAATTACCGATAATGTAAACACATCACATCGCACTACCAAAAATTGTACAGTATAATCCTGACTCAAGTTGTGCCTATCGTTGATATTTTCTCTTTTTTTTTCATTTTCGTCCTATTGCTCCATGAAAATCTTAACAGACTCCTTCAGACTTATCACTGTATCCATTCTAGAGAATGAGAGCAATTTCATGAAATTACAGCTCCACTAATGTTCTACACTTTGATGATGTCACATAGTGTGTGTGTGTGTGTGTGTATGAGAGAGAGAGAGAGAGAGAGAGAGAACGAGTGAGTAAGTGAGTACAAGCGTTTGCTTTTCCTTTCTTGCATTACCCTTTTTATCAGAGTTCCTTGAAAATATTAATCAGTTCATACTAGAGACTGGTGATATTACACAGCTTATTTTTTTTTTTTACATTTAATTCATGAATTTCCCACCTAGCTAAGACCATAAACTACCCCAAAATGACACATGAGGTGGCATGATAGTGGAGTTGCCGCCTCACAGCTCCAAGGTCCGCGGTTTGATCTTGAGCTCAGGTTACAGTCTGTGTGGAGTTTTGCTGGCTCATGTGTCCGTGTGGGTTTCCTCCAGATTCTCTGCTTTCCTCCCACCTCCTAAAAACATCCCAGTAAGTTAACTGGTGGCAATAAATTGCCCTTAAGTGTAAATGTGTGTGTGCATGGTGCCCTGTGATGAACCATGCCTTACACCCAGTGTTCCCAGTATAGCTGCAGGTGAACGAATGAGTGAATGAATGAAATATTGCATATCAGAGGAAGGAAATGACATTCGTATAAAAACGGTTCCTTAAGAACTGTTCCTTTTCTGGATAGGCAAGAGTTCTTAACTTGTTGAAATATTGCATTTGGAACCCTGGAGTCTAGGATTCTACATGTCAACTTTAATGGTGCTCCCAGAGGGATCCTGGGTTTAACTTAAAGGGTATGATTCAACAAAAAACCCAATGTATGCAAGTTTCTGCTTTTCCCCAGTTTTCCTGCTCCAAAATATAATTTTGTCTAGTTTTGTCTGATCTTTGCTTTTTTTTAGCATTGCGCTAGAGGTACACCGTTAATGTAGCTAACCAGTCCTGGATCAGTGGTGTCACTCAGATTTGCTCACGTGAATTAGGACACAACGTGAATAAAACCTCACAGTGTAACAGTACACTGGGACATTTTGTGGGCGGCCATCATGGAAAACCAGACTCACTTTTTTAAAATCCCAATTTCATCATTCCCTCCATAGACCCCACCTCCCAAAGTCTGAAGGCGGAGTCTGAAGCTGGAAGTTATATAAGTAATAATATAGTTCCACTGGGAACTTAAATTAGTCAAAACTACCATTATTTATCAATGCTATTATGTAGCTTAACAATGGAATTAAAGCACGGATTTAAGAATTTATGCTTGTGTTTATGGAAAGGAGTTTGGCTGAGACGTCCAGACTTCCATTACTTGTTTGCTACATTAGCTTTGTGGCTCCAGTGCAAAACTAAAGAAGCAAGCATCAGATGGTAAACATGTATCAGCTGATTAAAGAACATTTTCACTGACCCATTCCGTTAAGTGCATATCATATATAAGCCAACAACAATACGCTGTAATACACTTTAATACATACACACACTCTGTGTATCTGACTCTCTCTTCTGTTTCTGTCCTTCTTGGCTCTTCAGGTATCTGAATGGAGCACTTTGAGAAACCAAAGCCAGGAAGGAGATGAGGGATCTAATCAGAGATTGAACCTCATGACACAGCAGGCAAAAGATGGATAAAAAACTGATACAGAGATGGAATGCTTTTGGCAATATTGTTAAGAAGACATCGAGAGAGAGAGAGAGAGAGAGAGAGAGAGAGAGAGAGAGAGAGTACTCTTCAATATATCTTTTAATACCACAACACTGTTGACTTCTCGATTCTGATTGATCAGAAGGTGTCGATTAGTTTTCTATAACAGCAGCTCTGAAAGTAGACAAATCACAGGTTTATATTAATGCGCTCGTTCTAATACGTTATCAGTAACAGCTAATTTACAGAAACTTGTAATGTGGACGCTAACAATTTTTTAAAATACATATTTTTGAGAGGCACCTAAATGTTGTGTGCTAGACACTGAAACCGTTCAGTTCAAATCCCTGTTCTGCCAGAGAGCCGCTGGAGAGCTCTTGAGCATGTCCTTTGACCCTCGACCACTCAGCTCTGTGCTTAGATTATTCGTTTCGGATAAAAGCCTTTATGAAATGAATAAATGCATGGGATCATGTCCTTCATAAATGACACTAAGTAAAGCTTTTGTTACTGTAAAAGTGCCTTTCCTTGTCTCATCTATAAATTACTTTTTTCATTTTTAAAATAGGGTTACATTTCATTGAGTCCTCCCTTTAGCTTTGTCTCCATATCTCTCTTTCTCTCTCTCTCTCTGTTTCGCTGTTGTTTTATTAGCGATTTGGCTGCATGAGCTCGGAAAAAAGAAAATCCTCCACTCCATTTTTCTCTCCTCTCCTTGGAGTCTTTTCACCTCTGGTTTTGTTGCCATGACAAACATGAGGGTGAGACTGAGGCTTCGAGCCAAACAGCCCTCGTTCAGCTACAGCAGACATCAGGAGCTCCTCAGCTATAGGAGAACCTGGCGGCTAAAGGTCAAAGTTCAAACTCTGAAAGCTTGGAGCCCATCTCTAGCACCAGCACTCAGACCAAACAACAGCGTTGTCCTCGGGTCAGATTGAGCCACAGACTAATGCATCTGTCCTGCGATCCCACGCCACCATGGGTTTGTACTCAGGACGCTGTGATGCTTTAATCTCAACAGGTCATCCTTCTTTTAAATAGTGTCGAAAGTTAATGGAAAATGGTGCAAACTGGATAAATTCTTCAGCACACTTCGGCATAATGTCCATCAAGTTCCATCAAGTTTCATCAACCATCAAGTTTCACAAGGATCTGAATTGGAATTCATGAGGATTAAATTAACAGATGTGCATCATTTGGTGTTATTAAGATTTTTCTTTTCTGCAAAAAGTGAACTCGGCTTATTTATTTTTATTATAAACACTCAGCCCAATTTTGAAATGAAAACTTCTGATTTCTTGAGTTGAGACTCCACAGGATGTTATAAAAATAGTGTACCTCAATGGAAAATTGATTTTGTTAATTAATCGATTCACAAACAAATTCCAACAGTCTTTTTAAAAGCAAACTTTATAACCGAAAATGTTATAGTAATTCTCCTGTAAAATGCCTATTTTGGAGTTTTCTTACGGTTGTAAGGTCCATGCCAGAATCGGCAAGAAACAGAACACACCATCTCATACTATACACGAAGTAATGCCCAGTGCATCTTTACCTGAACTTGCTAAGCCTTGATTTCCGTGTACTGCTATTCTGTTTTTTTGACTTTGCTCTGTTCCTTGTTTGGTGGCTTTGGAGTTTGCCCTGGTATTGATGTTCGCTGATCGCTTGACCTAATGCTTGTTTTTTTTGGACTGTGTTTCTTGAACACTGTTTTGGATTTGCTTGCCAGTCTCATAAATAAAACCTTTAACTGCATTTGCATCCATCGTCGCCTCCCTCATATGACAACAGTCTTATATACCACAGCATGGTTAAATTCTCAATTCTGATTGGTCGGAAAGTGCTATTAATTTTAATTAAAATTAATTAATTAATTTCCTCCTACAGCAGCTCTGGCTGCAATTCAAATAACAGGTTTGTATTAAAGCACTCGTTCTTATGCTATTGAGGAGACGTTTATTTAGCATTTATGGAAGGAGTGTCCAGCGTCAGTGCTTTGTAACAGTCAGAAGGGTGGAGACGTGCTGTTATAGGAAAACAATAATAAACGATGGGGTGGGGTGGTGTGGTGTGGTGCAGCCCGATGTGAAGCGATGTTACTGTCACAACCCTGAAGTTGATTTTATTCCTCTTATACCACAGGGGTTTTCCAACACTAACAATTTTTATTAATTAAAGAATGAAATATCGTACTTTTTTATCCATTTCGTTACACTGAACGCTGTGGAACATCCACAAAACAAGTTGTATGGCTGTTCTCACTTACGTTAAATCAGCTTTGAGTCATTCTCTTGCCAAGCTCTCTTATCATTTCTCTTTAAACCTTAAAAGAGAGAAAAAAATTCAGCTTGTGACAACTTGTCTGTCCTGAACATCGTCTGAAAGCTGTTACCATAGAAACAATTATATATTGGAACGAGCACATTAATGTAAACCTACGATGTGATTGACTGGAAGTACTGCTCTTATAGAAGACGAGTCGACGCCTTTCGACCAATGAGAATCAAGAATTCAACAGAGCTGTGGGATTCAACTACATGAATTCTGGTGAATATTGTGAAAGTCTATGGTCATGTCATTACAGCTGCCATGAACTGGACTGGCTTAACCTATTAACAGGAGGAGAAGAGTGACTCATCATGGACACTCGTCTCGTTTCAGCTGTATTTCTGATGACCAGCAGACCACTTACAGTGAGAGAGAAAAGGATGGACAGAGGAGGAGGGGGGAGGGGGGGTAGAACAGAGGGCCTTCTTCTCATCACTGCTTGAAATTGAGCTGTGTGATTGTTTGCAGTCACTAAAGGTCACCATGTGGCCCTCACTCCCTCTTTATTTAGCCAATCAAAGCTAATAAAAATGTGACATGGATAAATATTACCTCTAGGACTGGGGCACACGGAGTTAAGAAATGTAATTAATTGTCCCTCTTCTACTGTGTTTCTCTCTCTCTCTCTCTCTCTCTTTCTCTCTCTCTCTCTCTCCCCACCCACCCACAGCTCCCTGCTGAGCTCCACCTTTCACTGATTCATTATCACCATCCTCTCTCGTCCCCTCTGCACAGTTTGCGCTCACCACCTGACCCTTACATCATCTCTCTTTTAATACATTCTCTCTCCATCGTTCCAACACACTCTGTCTCTGTCATTTCTTCTGTTCATGACTAACCCAGCCATAATTCAAAAAATCTTTTAAAAAAAAATGGCCGTTTCGCTTCCTGCCCAAATACGAATATATTATGAAATGAATAAAACACACATGGTGCGCCGTTACAGGAAAATGGTCAATGATGGTCTGGTGTGATGCAGCACGCAAACAGCGGAGTTACTCTTACCACCCGGAAGTTGAATATTTTCCAATAACAACACGTCCAATAGCGTTTTATTCGTTTTATACCACAACGATTTACCAATGATTACAATTTGTTATTTCTTAAAGAATGACATGGCATACTTTATATCCATTAAGGTAAAGTTAATAACATGGAACATGTTAAGTTATCGCAGTTATAAAATTGCGTTCCCTCACCAGCCTCTAGCTCTTCTCTCTTGAGAAGTTAATAAGAAAAAAAAAAGCAGAAAAATTATTAAAAAGAAGCATGAGAAACTGCAAAACACAACAATTTCCCATGGAGGAAAACCTAAACAAACGTCTCCTTTTTAACAAAATGTGTCACCATAACAATAATTATATACTTAACAACACATTTTGAATTTGTTTATTATTCTTCTTCTTGTATGTGGTGTGTCCGCTGTACAGGTCTATGTGAACAAGCTAATACTATACAAACGATTATTTACTCTCACTACAGTCAGAGCTGCTGTTATAGAAAATTAATCAACACCTTCTGACCAATCGAGAGTTTAGAAGCGCTGAGATGTAAAGAAACAAAAGAGTGTAGCGTGCAATCCTTGCTTCTAATTTTACGATATAACACGTCCATAGACATGAAGGTCTGTCTCATCACGCAGTCAAATCTCAAACCAGTCTTGCTGTAGTTCTTATTTCCTAACAGCTTTTCTCTCTTCAAAACTCCGTCTGCTTTCTCAGACAGTACTGTACTATTTTTCGCCAGCAACCTCCTCATCGATCAGCCGCAAGTGTAAAAATGTCAGCTGTCCTGCACGGTCATCACAGATGGATTTTGTTTTCACACGGGACCCTTAATGCAATCAAAACGCGCGATCGATGGACAGACAGCTCAGAAAGAAAAAAGAGAAAGAAAAAAAAAAACCAAGGCAGGATGGCAAGAAACCATTTCAGAGCCGGAGAAATGTATTGGCAGCTGGAGGACAGAAAAGACGGAAGAAATTAAACTACAGTAATGGTAGAGATGACAAGTCAAAGGCCCTCATACACACACACACACACACACACACACATGCTACATACATGCTTGGAAGAAATACATTTAATAATTTTAAAGTTTTGAGAAAGAATACAAATGTGTCTTCACGATGTATTTGTATTATTCACATATTAATACATTAATACTTGTGAAATTAACACTACGCATCCATGTGGTGCAATACAGATGTAAATAGACGGGCAGCACCATGTCTCTACACAAACTAGCATTGTGTCTCAAATCCCATACTTATTTACTATTCTAGACAATTACTGAGTAATAACAATAACCTGTTTGTATGTTACAGTTAGTGGAATTTTCCTCACGTGGCCTTCAAACCTACCTTCAAAACTGTCTTGCGTACCAGTCTTCTGGATTATTAATCTTCTAGATTAGTAAATATTTTGAATGTAAGGCCTAAATTGTTGACATAAGATGCTCATGACAACAATCACGATGACGGCGGGAAGGTTTAAAGAGAAACAGGGCTTGTCGATGTGTTTAACGTCACTGTGCGTGAAATCGCTAAACTTTTTAGAGTTGGCCTTGGAAACCAGATGTACATGAAGTGTGCAGATGACTATGAGAACAATGCTGCTCGTGTCTCCAGCATAAGAGATCACAAAGAAGAACAACGTTCTCACACTTCTCCATCTGTCACAAAACCATAAAAATCAGTCTTTTTTTAAATGAAATAACTCTTCTATAAACATTTGAAGTATGATGGGATTCTATTTGTCGCATATATAAGTATGTTAGAAACCCCAAAAGAAGACGTGCTGTGGTGGATCGAGACAGTCACATGTGCCTTCATATGTGTGTGTCGTTGCAGGTGAGTGTGTGATATATGTACAAGTTGTTCTAGAACATTCTCTTCATTAGAATATACACATGGTATAAATACTCTACATGGCCAAATGTTTGTGGACATCTGACCATCACAGTCATATATTCTTCCTGAACATCTCATTCCAGATTTAGTCCTCTCTTTGCTTTCTACTCTTCGAGGTAGCCTTTACATTAGATTTTGGGGCGTGTCTGTGGGGATTTGTGCTCATTCAGCCACAAGAGCGTTAATGAGGTCAGGCACTGATGTTGGGTGAGGAGGCCTGGGGTGCAGTTGGTGTTCCAGTTCATCCCAAAGGTGTTCAGTGGGGTTGAGGTCGGGGCTCTGTGCAGGATACTCGAGTTCTTCCACTCCAAATTTGGCAAACCATTGATTTGTGCACAGGGGCATTGTGAAGCTGGAACAGGTTTGAGCTTCTTAGTTCCAGTGAAGGGAAATTGTAATGCTACAGCATACAAAGACATTCTACACAATTGTGTGCTTCCAACTTTGTGGCAACTTTGAGGAAGAACCACATATGGGTGTAATGGTCAGGTGTCCACAAACTGTTGGCCATTATGGAGAAAATCAGGATTTATTAACATACCAACATAGTTTTTTTAGCTAATTTTTGCCAGAGTCTCTGCTTGCACTCTGCACGCAAAGTACATTGTCCTTAACCATTAGAGGACAAAAGCTTATCTAACAATCTCTCCATCTCTCTGTCGAGCTACACACGCTACTTCTGAGATGCCAGTGATCCTGACCCCTCCTGCTCCCCGGACCTGCCTGACCCATCCTGATGCCCTACTTCTGGTTGGAGTTCTCATCGGTTGAGTTCGCTCGCTTCTGCTGCTGGCGCCCCATATGGACGACCTGAAGAACTGTTTGGATTGCTGGGGATGGTTCCACCTGAGGACTGGGGAGATGGTTTGGGGATCTCATATGGGGAGCTGTACTGTGATGGCTTGGGACTGCGATTGCTGTAGTGGCTTTGGGGCTGCAGTTGCCACGAGCACCTTCGTACTCAGGACTCCATCAATGGACAGTGGATAGATTTTAACCAACCGGACTACTTGCCAAAACTGAGATGAATTTACTGGTTGCACAATTGCACTATTTGTCCATATAGTACACAATAATAGAAGGGGTTTATTTATAACCGCACTATCCATTGCACCCAGATGAGAATGGGTTCCCTTTTGAGCCTGGTTCCTCTCAAGGGTTCTTCCTCATATTGTCTCAGGGAGTTTTTCCTCACCACCGTTGCCTCTGGCTTGCTCATTAGGATAAATTCACATATTTACAATATAATATTTGAATCCATTTATTTCTGTAAGGCTGCTTTGTGACAATGTCCACTGTTAAAAGCGCTATACAAATAAAATTGAATTTAATTTAATTGAATTAACTGTGAACGTAGCAGTTCAAATCTGAGAAAGAGCTAATTATTTTAAGAAAATGGGAAAATTACATTTATGATCTCAAAGAGTTGTATATTTTTGGGAGAAAGTACCGACTGTACAGAGGATTACTTCCCTGTTTGGAGTATCGGCCCAGACAGGCAAAGCAAAAGATAACTGAAAATGATAACAAAAAAATATGAAAAAAAAATGAGATAAGACAGGATACGTGATGGGAAGAAGATGATGGTGAGGTAGATAGCAGGTGGCATTATGTTAAAGTATGATAATGCCAATCAGTGTACTCTGTCATCCAATAGGACGTTGATTTCTTTGTCTTTTACTAAATGGATAAGAATAATAACAAAATGAATAATTCACGAATGTAACCATATATACTCCAACCTTCTGTCTCAGCCCTTGTAGAACTCTGAGGTAAGGTACTGTTGGTAGGGTAAGAGTGGCCACCTGGGCTCGTGAGCAATTGCTGATTGAATAAAATATTGACTTGAGCACATTCAAATGGTGGTCCTTATTTCTCATTTTGCAGGGGAATTTCCACCACACCACAAACTAGTAATTTTAAACCACCTTCACCCTTACAAGGATTAAGCAGTAAGCGCCAATGCCAGTATGCTCCCATGTTAATTAACAGGTCCTTTCTTTTTCCCCTGAGCTTCATATCTAAATTGCATGAGAGTAAAAACCCGCCCATCACAGGACTTTTTTTGTCGTGTCCCACAGGATCCCAGTCCCATTACACACCTATGCTCTTCCTCACTTGTATCTTGCTTTAGATGAAAAAAAAATGCTAAATGAATATATGTCAGTGAATGTCCTTACTTTGGAAGCATTTGGAAGCATTGGACGCAAATGGACCAATGGATGTGTATACAGTACTCTCTTAATAGAATTCACTTCTATAATTGAGATTGTTGTTTAAAGGTTTTGTCAGCAGGTTTTATCCGATGGAAGTTAGCCGCAGCTAGCTGTTTCGAAACTCAAAATCTAAACAAATACAAGTGCTCAAAAGCCACACCCCCAAGTCCTAGACTAGTCCAAGAGGGGGAACATTATTTCACAGGCAGCTGGGAAGTAGAGATGCCTTGTTGCACACGTTGGTTGGTTGTCGGGGTCCACATCATTTTTTTCAGATATGAAATTTTATGCCAGGATTTTAGGAGAACTTTTTAAGAGGACCAAATATTACAAAAAGGGATCTAACTTAAAAAAATAAAAAAATCACAGAACCCACCTTTAACACTAAGCACTTTTTTATTAACAAGGGTTTCGATCCATCACATTTACTTTGTTCTCTATTTTTATCACAATTTCCTTCCTTATCTCATTACCACTGGCTTTGCCTTTTTATATTTTCCCTTTTTATACATCTTTTACATTTGCTCCTACACACGCACAGCTCTGGTCCCTCCTCTCCCTGGTTCTCCTCTTCTCAGCTGACTTTGTTCCTTCCTTCCCTCCCTCGTGTCCTCCTCTCCTCCGCTCTCTGGCTGTGGGGATGTGACTGAGTCTGAGCGGAGAGGAGGGACAGAGGGAGGGAGGGACAGATGGAGGGAAAGAGGGAGGGGAGGGTCAGTATAAAACTCTCGATCTGTGATTCTGCCTCTGCAAACAGCCCAGGTTTCTCATCCCCTCCTCTGCATCTGCCGCTCTTCTCACACTCGCACTCGCTCACTTTGTCCTCTCGCTCTCCACCCTGCGTCACAGCCTGCAACTCTCTTGACTAAACCCTGGGATTGACTTTTTTTTAGGGGAGGAGTTGTGTGTGAGGGGATGTAGGAGGTGTCTAAGACTTCAGTCCAGCGCTGGCAGCTAAGCCATCCACGAACAGACGCAGGAAAGTGACGGCACGTGTGTGTATGTGGGTCTTCTTCTCCTTCACACACACTTCAAGGCACTTTTCAGGATACTAGCTGTGTCCTGCTGTCCTTTAAGTCCTTCACACACACACACACACACACACACACACACACACTTACACGCTCCTCTTGGCTTTAGGCTCTCTACATCAGGCACAATTTCGGCCCCGGCCAGAGCGACCCTGGCCACCCAGCCGCTCCCGCGTCTCGGTCTGGGCAGGAAGAGCCTGGCAGCGGCGGCTGTAGGTGTTATGCTGCTCCTGGTGCTTGTGGTGCTCATCCCGGTGCTGGTGAGCTCCGTAAGCACCGACGCCGGCCAGTATGAGATGCTGGGCGCCTGCCACATGGTGTGTGACCCTTACCTGAGCAGCAAAAGTGCTGTGACAGGTCCAGCGGGCGCAGGCTCTGAGGCACCGCCGCCACCCTCCACGCTCGTCCAGGGGCCACAAGGGAAGCCGGGACGGCCGGGCAAACCCGGACCTCCGGGGCCACCCGGGGAGCCAGGCCCCCCGGGTCCAATGGGGCCCCCGGGGGACCGAGGGGAAAGAGGGGACCGCGGCACGAACGGCATTAACGGAGCTATCAGCACGGTGACATACAGCACACAGCCACGCGTTGCTTTCTATGCCGGACTCAAGAACCCACACGAGGGCTACGAGATCCTCAAATTCGACGATGTCGTCACCAACCTGGGCAACAACTATGACGGCGCATCGGGAAAGTTCATCTGCAGCGTGCCTGGCACCTACTTCTTCATCTACCACGTGCTGATGCGTGGAGGCGACGGCACAAGCATGTGGGCTGACCTGTGCAAGAACGGACAGGTGAGTGTGGACAGGAAGTAGTTATTTTTGGCCAGAACTTCTTGTCTGTAAGCCACGTGCTCTCTCTCTCTTGCTCTCTCTCTCTGTTATTCTCTAACATTTTATTATTGAGCTATAATGGAAAGGCTTTTGAAAGTACTTTCTAATTAAAGAAGTCTGAATCTTTTAGTAATGCAGTATACCATTACAATTTGTCTGTCAGCTGTATTGTTTTGACTATGGCTGAAAAAAATATATACATTGTTGTTGATATTTGAATAAGGCAGCCAAAGCAGGTGCACCTTTTTTTCAACACAAAGATACTGTTCTAAAAACTCCGAAAAGGTTTTTTTTTTGCAATGCAGTTTAACTCATTTTGCGATTCGGCTATGCATTACAATATCATTCTATGCACAGTCATTATTGCGCATTATTAATGCAACCTAAGCACGTGCTTAGCTTCCTCATCTTTTTTCCCCCCCGCAAATATTGATATAGAAGTCATTACAGAGCCTGTCGCCTTTTTATTTTCTGCGATAACTCGTGTCTGTCTTGTCGAACAGGAGGCGTAGTCTAAGCACATTTTTTTC
This sequence comes from Pangasius djambal, assembly GCA_022985145.1. Taxonomy (NCBI): domain Eukaryota; kingdom Metazoa; phylum Chordata; class Actinopteri; order Siluriformes; family Pangasiidae; genus Pangasius; species Pangasius djambal. The sequence continues at coordinate 3,714,994 of CM040987.1, read as the reverse complement.
ATAAAGAAAACGGCAATTATTGTGTTTCTCATTGGAGTACTAGCTCGCGCGCAGTGCAGTCTCTCTCTTAACCTGTATCACTCTGTACTGAATGCATGCCTGATGTCCGGGAGTGAGATTTTGGCATGCATGCGCATATTTTAGTTCTATCAGTGGTCATCAAACCTCGTCTTCCCGGAGACGCACAAAAAAGTCAGTTCCAAAGCCAACTGCGTAACACGTGATCCTCCTCATCAGCGTCTATCAGGTGTATCAGATGAACTCTGCAGGTATGTCTGATGCACATTAAATAAGTCACTCTGACCGAATCACTGTCACGTGCATGATCTATTCCGGGCTGCTGCTGCTGGGTTAATGCGTCCCGTCTGGCGTGCGCTCGCGACTCGCCGCCTCACCGCACAGCACGCGAGCAGAGCGCTCGTGAGCTGTGCGTCAGTCTGCTAATGCACGAGCGCTTGTTTGCGTTTACTGAATAGGAAAGTTTGGAAAGAGAAAATCCCGAAAAAAAAGCCTTTGAGTTAATGCAGATTTTAAAGATGCAAACATTTGTCCTATCTTCTCATACTGTCTTAGTGTAGCACGCATTTATAGGTCTTCTTAAAACCAGCATTTTGTGCCGTTTTGTTCTACTTTATTGCCAGTTCTGAAAAAAGTACTGAGAAGCTGTAGGTACTTAAGTACAAGTTACAACTGTGTCAAAATCATACCCAATTACAAGTAGAAATAGGCTACATAGCTAATTATTTTTAATCTGCTTGAGTGAAAGAGTATACATTTAAACATACTCAAGCGTTAAAAAGTAAATATTATTATTATTATTATTATTATTATTATTATTATTATTATTATTAAATATACATGTTAAACCGGTGAAAATAGCTGACCACAACTCAGACAAGCATGGGGTCTGGCTTGCTGGTTATAACGTTTAATTACGCATTAGCACATTAGCAACGAACAAAACAAAACTAGCTAGCTAATTTAACAGCCTCATTCACAAAACTTAACTAGCTAGCTAGTTTAACAAGCTTATATACAAAACGTGACTAGCTAGCTAGTTTAACAAGCTTATTTACAAACCCTAACTAGCTATCTAATTTAATAAGCTAATTTATAAAACCTAACTAGCTAGCTAATTTCACAAATTAATTTAACAAGCCTTTCCCCTCCAAAATTTAACTAGCTAACTAACAAGTTCATTTACAAAACTTCTTTCACCCACTAGATACATTTTACAAATTTTTTTCTGTATGAGATTTTTTTTTTCTGTATGATTCTTTTAGTTATGTGATTTTTTCCATTCAAGTTTCCATACATTTATATTCACATATGCTTCCTCTGTATGATTCATTTATATTCACATGGTTTTTTATGCAGTTTATTTATATTAACATATGATTTCTCACATGATCAATTCATTTTCACCTGTTTAATTGAGTTCACACACAAATTTCACATGTTGAAATGCACCTTCACACATTTTTCATATGATCACATATTGCTCACATGATCACGTCTGAAAAACTTGATTGCATGTGAAATGTAGGTGCTCAATGAGTTACAGTAAATTCATATGACCAAGTGACTTATACACACTCGAAACATGAATAAAAGAGCTGTAAAAGTTAATTTACTGTTGTGTGTGAGCAGTAATAAGTGTGTAATCGGTTTCCACTAATCTGATCCACACGCTCAGGACTACAACCTGAGCACAGGCTTCAGTTTTACGCATTTTAAATGCATTTAGTAATTCAATTTGTGCTATCACGTTCAGTTATTTCTTCTTCTTCTTCTAAGTATACACATGAACTTAGATATTTTTAGATGAAAGTAAAAGAGGTTTAAAAAAAAAAAGAAAAAAAGAATGATTTTCTTTTTTTTTGCATCACATTCTCACTATCAGTTGCTCTCGACTCTTTTCACACTTTCGTGTTAGGTGGAATTAATTATCCATTATAGTGCCAGAGCAGATTTTCAACACTGCAAGCCCTCCTTTGTTTTTATGTATTCATGAAGCTAATTAGGGGAAATAAATAGAAACTCTTTGTTTATGGAAGGCAGTTGTATCTTTTTTTTTCTTTCTAAAGGCTACATGTGTTCTGTTAAAGCCCCGCAAGCTCTTTTTTTTTCTTTTGACCAACACACTTTCATTAACATTTTGTAGTAACACAAAACTGAAATAATAAAGAAAGAGAGAGTATCTTTTGGCTGTGTTCAAAATGCCATTCTTGATATTAGACTAGCGTACACTCTTAGAAGTAAGGGTTCCATCCTTTGTACATTGAGTATGTATCTTTTATACATTTAAATATAAGTACACAATGTCTATGCATAAGGACCTTAAAAGATATTAGAGGTACAAACAAAGTACCCTTCATGGTAGCACCCCGACAACAAGGAAAAGTTTACTGGTACCAAGTTATAGGAACCTTTTACTCCTCTCTGTAGTGATCTCTCAATCAAATTCAATTGCAGATGCAGTTTCTTTCTACATATGTTAAACTCCTTCATTTTTTATTTAGAGGATTTAATGTTAATGTGACCCAAATAGTATTAACTTTTGGATTAAAGATTGGTGAGTGGTTAGTGGAACATTATATAATAATGCAAGCAAGAAAAGCAGACTAGCAAAATAAATCTTCTGGACCTAGGCTGTTATAGTTAAGAAGTAAAAAGTATTTTGAGGAATGAAATATTAATATGAACTGTATTAAGAGATATGCCTATAACAGCATGTCCTGAAGTGTTTTATTCTTCTTATACTACAGCAATATGCCAATGATTACAATTTTTTTTTTATCTACTAAAGAATGACCTGACTTTTTATCCATTTATAGGTACATTTAATGTTGTGCATTTAATCTGTGAAACAAGTTGGTTCCTGTGTGATAAACTAAAGTGATAAACTTACGTCATAGCACGTATAAACACTCGTTCCCTCATCCTGGTTAATCCAAAGTATGCTTTAGGATTGCGAATAATTGTGTTGTATGTTGTTATGGATGCTAAACATACATTTATGCCAGCTATTAATCTAAGTACTATAAAATAACCTGGGTGTAGCCACAAGTGGCACAGGGTGGTAGCTGTCAACCCTGGGAGAAGACTTGTTACCCCATTTGCCAGCCCAAATCTAATCTTGAATTAAATTCATACAATTAATGAACGTTATCTTGCACATGTTGTTCTAAATCATTGTAGTGTTATAGGTATTTTGAGTAAATCCCTGTGAAGCCAATATATTAATGTATTTTTGATCCAAAATATCTGTCTTATATATAATTAGGTAGTGCCACTATTAGTGTACACTGTTTGCCATGTCATGTCTAAAACCCTGGACACGACACTGTATAATTAACCAGAAAACTCTTACTTCTGCTAGTTTCCAGTTTGGCATCAAGGACTTTGGCCAGACTGGCGATATTTCAGGACTAGAGTCCAGCTGAGTTCTCAGACAAACAGTCAGACTTCCACAAAGTAAATGTCACTTTCAAAAGGGCTGGCAGTCATTAAAGAGCATGGAGGAAGAGGCAGTGTGGTGGGAAGGACAAAAGAGAGACATTTTCCATACCGGACTGAGAGTAGTCATTGCGATATAATTATTGTAATGTATGTAAATGAGCCTCATTAAAACAAAACCCCAACCTGAAACACATTACATGGGTTAATACTGAAGTATTTGTGACTAGAGATTGTGGTGTTGTCTTTTTGTTTGTCATGTGAGGAGTTAGTGGTTGTCTTCTGCGCTGACATCACAGTGCAGTTACAGTGGTGTTTAACAGGAGAAAAAAAATTCTCTCAAACAAAATGGATGTCAAGTTTCACTGTTTGCTCCTAAAAGCAATAGACCAAGAGCTTGTTTTCTCACTCAGCTGCACTGAGTTATGCTAGAGAGTCAGCTCAGCTAGTTAGTGATCTACAAGATGATGACCGTGATGATGTTGATGGCGGTATTAGCATTGAAGTTAACGCTGTGGAAGCTGAAATGTTTGAGCAGAGTGAATAGGTGAGACAGCTGGATAGACTAAATCATTAAAGTACCTCTGCATCTCTGTCTTTAGGTGAAGATGAACTGAGCGCTAATGCTACATTCAGAACAACGCTGCATGGGAACTCAGAATTTTCCAACTTGGAACCTCCTATTTCCCACGCTAGTGCGTTCAGGCGAACTCATAAGTCGAGTTCGAATATAAACAGAAACCTTACTGTTAATAGTTGTTGAAATGTTGAAGTGACGTCATGGGATCGGAAGTCGGAGAAATCGGAGCTCTCGAGAAACTTTACCAATCGGAATTACGAGTAGGAGAGCCGTTCAAATTGATCTTTCTTACTGGGAAGTAGGAAACTTCCAGGTCCTACTAGGTGGTAAATCCCACTTCACTACGATCTGCAGGTCGTCGAACAGCATTGTGGGTAATGTAGGAATCTGTTAACGAAAGTGAAAATACAGCAACATTTTGATGAAAGACGTTTAAACTAAAAAACTCAGAATCTTGGACGCCATTGAAGGTCACGTGTGAATTATAAAGATTAATGTGCAAGGATGGTAGTTATTATCGTGCTGTGGTCATCTTGTCCAAGCTCCAGATGATGTGGGGGTTTGGGTGAATCACGGCATTGACTTGGTCCAACATGTGAATCATTTGGTTAAAAAAAAATTCATGCTCATCTTTAAACTTAGCATCAAAAGTGTTTTTCTTTTTTAATATAATTCCAAGTATATGACTGCATCAGTGTAGAATTTTGACTATATCATACATCACTAAGGTCAGTTCAACAGGTTGAGATGAATCATTTGAGACAGTGGGTTTCTCAGTGATGAAATGCTTCCTGCTCCTACATTTTACCCAAGCCCACAATCTGCAGTTATTATTGCTGGGAAAATGCAGGCTTTGCTATTCGAACACTTGCATGAGTGCTTTTAGCCATGCTGAGTTCACTGTGCTGTCCAAAGGCTGGTGATTTTGTAGAGCGTGTGTATGACTGGTCTCTCAGACTACAGTCTGCACCCTCTGCACTTCTGAACCCGAGCTGAATTTCCTCACGATGTACTGCAGGGCATGTGTAAACAGCATAGTTTCAGCATTTCTTCAGCTAATATAAAAATTTTGGCTTATATAAACATATTAGAAATGCGGTTTCCTTGACCTATGAAAAAAGTGCTTCCAACTCAACTAAGTGCAGGTTTTGAAGATTATTTGCTGTATGTACAAGCGCATAGTGCAGAGTGCCAGGGAATTTGTACTTGCACACCGGCTTTATGCTATAAGGCATGCTGTGGAATGACTGCAAGCATATTTCTCTAACAAATACTGCTATAGCTCTCATTCATCTCCAGTAAGTGTGTAAACCAGAGTAATCAATTGCAATAAGGACTGTATTTTGCAAAAAAAAACCAAAAAAAACACAGACAAATCCTTATCCTCTACGTTGAAACTGTGAAGTTGTAGTGTTAAATTCTCACTTTTAAGGAATTCTGTATTTGCTGAAAAGAGTAAATAAGCTTAAATGTTTTAGGGCTGCCGCCGATGATTATTGGCAGAATTGCTTTTTACGAGTAGAGCCATTGCTTTCCTTTTCCTTTTAAATGGATAGAACAGATAATGTGTTATTAACAGATACAAACACAGATACGAATAGGAGGAGAACTATTCATCTTTCCCCCCCCCCGAATTCAGTCTTGGCCAATCCCCCTATCACATGACTACCAACGAGTGGGGGCGAATGCTATCATGTGCTTCCTCTGAGGCATGCGATGCCAGGTTCGCAGGTCATAAGGTCATAAGAGACTAAAGGTGCACACCAGGATCCCGCGGGACACCACAAAAAAGTCTTTTGCGCAGGAATTTTTACTCTCATGCGAGTTGATATGATACTCAAATAAGGACAACAATCATTAACATGAAAGCGCGATAATCCTTAGTACCTGCCTGGTGTCATTGGGGTTTAAATTAGGCTACTAATTTGCTTATACGTTTTTTCTTAAATAGAACCAACTAAAAAACACCTTCTAGTTTAGGCAATGTCCACACCGGGTCGAAATTCCAAAAACAGTTACAGAAAAGAATAACTGAAGCACTAAACAGACACTAAACAACACTTTGCACGGGCATTAAAATGAAGCTGCGTGTGCTTCTTTAGTTGCCTTGTTGGAAAAGTGGGCGGGGCTGAGTAGCTGTGGAGCTAAATCCTGGGACCAAGATGGAAAGAACTAAGCATATGCATTGCATGGCAGTGTTGAGTACACTAAAGCACAGAAAAGTTGAATCTAGAACTCTTAAGAGTTCTTCAGTAGTCTTTCTGGAAGATCCGTTAAAGATTCTTAAAGGCATAGAACCCTAGAACAGTGTTTTCCTGTCAGAGAGGTTCCACGTAGACCTTATTTAGGAAGGTAAAAAAAAAAACCTTTACTATCCACCTTTGTGAAACTTTTATTTTATTATTTTTTTCTGGAATTGTAATAGAAATTTAATTGTCTTTGAAATTATATGATTATTATAGGTTTGGAAAAATGTGTAAAAATGACTAACTGCACCTTTAAAACGGCGACTGTTAATAAAGGATTGTTTGCATGTAAAACAGTTGCAAATGGAGAACAACTGCTTGAACAGTTCCTGAGTGGATTAAAAGAGGAAGTAGGTGTAGGAAAGGTCATCAGTGTGCAGTTTGATCTTGATCAAAACGCACGTTCGCCGTCATTTGCGAATCGTTAATTAGCGTCCAGGTTCATGACGGCATCCTTGAAATTTACATAGTGTGTGTGTGTGTGTGCACTCGGCCCTGTGTGATAGATAACACCAAAACTTTGCTGCCTCACATTATGCTGCTTTAAGGTCTTTCGCTGCGTTTGTTCTTGCTGCGCCTGGGTCGGCGTGCCAAAGCCGCAGCATTAAGGAACAGCAGAGTCAGTGCAAACACGAGTGTGTGGATATTACTGCATTTTATTTTTTTTTTTACACAACGGAAACGAGTAAGCGTGTTCGACCATATGCTGTTATAAAACAGCGTCTGGTAGAGGCACTGCGTGTCCTCCCCTGAGATCTGTCTCATAGACACTTTAAGCACACCCGGTAGACATGATCCCCGCCCCCTCCCAAACAACCCTACCAACACCCCGCACGCACCCCCACCCCCCGAGACGCGACTAATCTTTATAAAGTGGTTACCACCTCACTAATTAAACAGCCAGAGAGAGAGGTGTGTGTGTGTGTGTGTGTGTGTGTGTGTGTGTGTGTGTGTGTGTGTAGGGGCGTGCTTTCTCCTGTTGAATTTGAGGAAAGTGCGGCATCTCATATTCGCTGTGTCTGCATTGCGGTGTGTGTGTGTATGTGTGTGTGTGTGTTTCTGTTTGACCCTGAATAGATACAAGTGCAAGTGCAGTGTCCTCTGGGGGTCAGTGATGGAGTGGCAACAGTTTACTCTTCAGTTGTGTTGGAGATGTGTGAGTGTATTGAGCTGTGCAGGAAACAAGTGCAGCAGCCATGGCAGTACAGGAACCCTGCCCCCGATCATGCCCCGCATGGGGGTACCCAATCTATACAATTTTTCCTTATATAGCATCTATAAGTAGTATGGAATGTGTCGTTTATCAAGGAGTTGACTCTTCGAGTCGTAAACGCTGAGAGCTGACTCGTAAAGCGCTGCCTCAGCCTTTTGCTGAAAGCTCATCAGTACTTTGTGTTCATGATTCTCAAATGCACTTAATCACACAAAGTACAACTGCGCCCCAAGTGCATTAATGTAAGGACATTTCGTTTTAAGTGATAGATAGGGGCGTTTTTGTTTTTGCTTTTAATGGAACGGAGCTGTTTGAGAGCCGGAAGAGTCATCTTCCGTTTGTAAAAAGTCAGCCAACTATTGTGACATCTCTAGTAAGTAGCTACATACCGCAATGTGTACCACAGCACAGTCGAATTCTCAAATCTGACTGGTCAAGAGGTGTGCGTTATTTTTGTACAACAGCACGGCTCAGACATGGCTGTAACATAAACGGTAGTTTCTTTAGCATTTCCGGAAGGAGTCTCCAGTGTCAGAGCTTTATATCTTTGTAACTTCCTTGACTTGGGAAAGTCTTCGGGACAGAGGAGTTTTTGAGCTTTTCGGTTTCACGATAATATTAAATAACTATAAACGGTTAAAAAGCACAGTGTAATCAAGCGCAAATGGCAATCACACCACCCTGACGTGGATTATTTTCATATATTTTCATATTTTCTTTCGTATAACTGCATGGTCTGTTGTGTGTTATTCCTTACATAACCATTAACATTGTTGTAAGGCGGAAAGATGGGGGCGGGGTTTTCCTAGACAGAATGACTGAATGTTTCAAATGGCTGTCTGTTAAATTATACTGCTAAATCCTACAAGGTAGTGATCACGAGCCTACATGTCATTGCTCCACATTTACAGAAAAATGACGAAAATGGCTTTAGATCAGTTTTCCTGTGGAAAGCCCGATATAGCTTTACTCACAGGGAGTTACACTCTGCTTTGATTGTATGCCTAAAAAAACGTCAAAATTCATTTGATCGTTCAAAGCACGACTACAGAGAGACCCTTTTTCCAACGTGAAGGCACACTTAGAAATGGTTTGTTTACCCTTTTCCGTCACCGTATTTCTGACGTTTTCAGCCCTACATGCATCCATTTTTTTTGGTTCATTTTATCATGTGTAGTGTGATGTGAATTCAAATTAGCAAATGAACCAAAAGTATCATTCAGTTTCGCTCTGATTTAAAACCTGGAACTAAAAAAAAGGAACTATCTTGTATGGCAGACATCCTATAGACTTAAATGTAACTCTAAACAGATTTGTTTTTTAAAAAAAAAGAAAGAAAGAATGCAGTGTCATTCTTTAATAAATAAAAATTGTAATTTTTGGCAAATTGCTATGGTGTAAGAGGAATAAAACACTTCCGGATGTGCCAAGTGTGTTAACAGCTTCATCGCACCACCCTGTTGTTGATTATTTTACTATAACAGCATGGAAAGGTTCCTGTCTCATTGCTGGTGTGGGGACATCCTACATCCTACATACATAAAGTGCAGGTGTACCTGTGTGTGTGTGTGTGTGTGTGTGTGATATATTGCAGGATTTGAGATTTGCACTGTTCATGATTCATTAAGAGCTTACGAGCGAGATTTTAAAGGTCTTGTACTTGGATTTCATTCCCCTAAATCTCGAAAGATTTTGTTGACTCTAGGATACTTTCTCAGTTTCTCACCCTCTCTCTCTCTCTCTCTCTCTCTCTCACATACACACACACACACACACACACACATACACATACACTCAGAAAGACGCCCACATACTGTAGACATTCCTCTTCATCTATTTTCAATCTGCGTTATCCTCTTTCCAAACTCGTCGCTTTCACCCCTCCGTATGCTTATTTGTGAACACTTCTTTTCCTCTCCATGCCAGATATTCTTCAAAATAAAACTCCTCCTTTTTCCCTGGCTCCACACGTCAGCTGTCTTGCTTTTCTGCAGGTCTTCTGCATTTCCTCCGCTTCTGCAAAGTCGAGGCGCAGGCGCTAGAACCGATGCCGAATCCTTTCCTAAGTCGGGGAACAGTAGGGAAAGGGGGACAGAGAAAGGAAAAGACAAAGGTGTAAGCAGAGACACTTGTACTGTGCCAGCAGAGCTGCTTAATCATAATTAAAAACCTTGAATGGGAGCCAGGCGGCATTGGCAGCCATCCTCCTGTTCCTCCTGTTCCTTCTGTTAATATTGCCATTAATCCTCACAAGCCTGTTTGAACTTCATTATAGCTGAGCGCGTCCAGACTCAGTCTCCGGTGAATTTTCTCCTGCAGGCTCATGGTCTCAGCTCATCAGAGCAACATGATCCAACTATCCTTCTCCTTTTCTCTCTCGTACCCCTTTATACAAATACACATGATCATAACTAATTTCACACCATAGCACAATATTGAATTTGATCGATATCGGATTTTTTTTATTTTCATTGACTTCCATTCTACTGGAATCTTAAATACAGTAAATACAGTGATAGGATTCAAAGCATCCAGCATTTCGTTTTTTTTTTTTTTTTTCTGGATGTATTACAAATTCTCGGAACAGGCATGTCACAGAAATCTGTTGCTGTTTGTAAATGCCAGATAGACTACAGTTGACTAACTGTTAAGTGCAAAAGTTCGCATAAAATTAAAGAGAAGCAGAGGCGGATATAGGATTCTTCAAAATCGTGGGCCGCAAATGGGCCGTACTCAACACAGCGTGGCCAAGTGTATGTCTTATATTCATGCATAATTCTCTGTTCAGCGAGCTTTATACATTTTTCACCAGTCATACCTTGTTTCCTGTTGGCGCTACAGCCTTGGACACGCACATCATTGAATATGCTTTGCAATTTGTTCATTAAAGCCCCTTGAGTTCAAGGAAAAAGGCTGGACTGGAAAAATCACAGACCTGAATAAAGCAATTTCACTTTACAGTCCAAATACAGTACATTTTAGTATAATAACATGGAGACATTTTCCTCTTTAACATAAATCAATACATTTACAATGCATAAACAGCACATACATATGTTGTGGTTTAACGTTAAGACACACCAGTTTACAACAGGAACTGACTACTTTCGTCTGAAAGAAGCAGTCCATGAAATTTAGCAGCTACACTGCCATAAAAATGTCACTCTGTTTGTCTAACATTAAAAGTAACGCACTGTCATCTAGCTGAACCACTGCGCCTAACTAGCTAACATTACCTATCTCAGATTGTAGCTAGCTAGCTAAGCAGTGTAGTCGAAAATGTGTTATGCCGGCTAATATTACCTTCCAACAATGCTTAGCTTCACCAGCTAGCTAGCTAAATAATCATGTAGCTACACTCTAAAAATGTTGGGTTAAAAACAACCCAGTTAAAAACCCAACGTTCCCTCAATAACTCCCTGTTTTTCTCTGTCTCTCTCAAAAAAAATGCAGCTAGTCATTTTTACAAAGAAACAGGGAAGTGCGAACTTGTCCTGAAGACTTTGCAGTGTAAAAAAAACTTGGTGTAAAGAAATTGAATTTGTTGCGACAAGATTTTTAACGTGCTAACAAGAGAAGGTACAATAGTGAATGTTTAGATAATAATGAAGGAATAAAGCCTGCATCTCGACTTACTGAATAGTGCCCTTTGCCTTTAATACTGTATCCAACCTCTTGTATCGTTTGAAAAGCCACGTTTCATTATAAACATTTTTGAATTGTATTTTATGGAGGATAAATTGTAAAAACAGAGGTCTGGTTCCCATTCAAAAATCACTGCAGGGGGTGCAAACTTTTGCACCTAACTACTTTGGGCTAGAATTCAGGGGTGGAGGGAGAAAAACACAGACATGACCTATCTGGATGCTGATAAAATAGCAGAGTAGCAACTTATAACGCATATAAAGTGCACATAAAGCAGAAAAGATTGCTTACGCTATTTCCTTGTCTGGACGAAGGCTTTTCTCTACGGGGTGAATTCCTTCTTGACATGCAGTCTGTTGGTAATTTATACACAACTAGGTGAAGAACACTCGGCCATCTGGATAAACACGTGTTTTAATGTTCCGGGTTTAATTAAGGATCGTGTTTAGGTTTGTAAAATCGCACTGATTACTTATGGAAGTAGAAGTGTGCAGTATGGTGGTGTAGCTATGGGGCGCCGAGTGGGTCGTTCAGCCTGCCCCTTGTAAGCAAACAAACCTGAAAAATAAGCCACAAATGAAACCACACATGCTAGTTTAACATTAGTCTTTGCCTCAGACCCTTCTCCCTCAGTACACAGAGCGTCTGATGCTTAGTTGTACACTTTTCTGGCAAGAAGCTTCAGAATCTTATATGAAGGTTGTACACTACTGACTTGAATGAACGAGATCCTCGGAGCAACATACATACTGGATTGAACAACTTTCACAGCGTCACGCCTTTTTGAAGCATTTGAAGTTATTCAAGAGTTGTCGTGGTGGTTTCCCCCCCCCCCCGGAAAGATAAAAACTGACGAAAGCGAATGTGAGCCTCTCTAGTTTGTCCAAGTTTACACTCTTAGAAGAGAGACAATGTACATGTGTAGCGGTGAATAAAATGCGACTGACGTGAAGATGTACTAATGTTGTTGTTGTTGTTCTTTCGGCTGCTCCCGTTAGGGGTTGACGCAGTCGATCACTGGTCCGCATATTTGATTTGTGGGGTTGGTTCCTTGGCAGGGAATCGGACCCGAGCCGCAGTGGTGATAGTCCTAACCACTAGTCTTCCATAATTATTCTTATTATTGTTACAGAATTGTACAGTACTGTGCAAAAGTCTTAGGCACCCTAATGTTTTTAAAATACACATTTTCGCTTTATAGAAACTTTATAGAAGTTTTTTTTTATGTAAAAAAAAAATTTAATTAAATTATTTTTGAAGGCAGCTTTGCTTTTCAGCATTTCTTTACACATGCCTGAGACTTTTGCATAGTATCATAATTAAATTGTCCAAATATCGTCATAACTCCATATGTGGTCTCATATTTACTTAGGACAAAATACAAAGTTTACTGTATTTTACCCTTTTGAGTAACAAAGCGTGAGAAATATACTCTAGATTAATTCATAGCTTCTGTGTAGCTAAAAGCTTTAAAGTTATAAGCATTAAGAGTACATTTTGTGATGGTTGCCGAGAAACGTTTAACATTTAAGCACATCTATGATTATTATAATACGTAATATTATCATACTTAATACGTCTAAATAGTGCCCAGCCTCTGAGTAAGGAGAAAAGAAAAGTTTGTTACTAGAAATAAAAGTTTTTGAAATACAACTGGTGTCTAATTAAGTGATAACTGGCAGATAAGTCTAGAAAGTTCCATTGTTATGGAGTGTTCTTAACAACTGGTTATTTAAGAGTCTCTCACTCACTCTGTCCTTTAATCAGGCAGTGAGGAGGCGGGGCCATGACCTTCGCCCTGATCTGTTGTCTAATTGGACGCTGCATTTGCCACTCGACGGAGTGGAACATTAAGGACGCTGTAATTGGGTGTTGTCAGGTTATTAGCGGAGGACTTGTCCGGGGTGGACGGAAATGCCGAGCACGTCAAAGCCGGGAAGCGAGGAGCAGCAGGAAAAAGCCTCATTTATGAGAAAGCAGCAAAAAATCAGCTCAGAGGCGCCGGCCTCGCTCTTCAAACACACGCATCAGTCAAACAGCAGTTCCTGGGAGGCAGCATGCTGGGTGTATATACAGAGACACATTGGTGTGTGTGTGTGTGTGTGTGTGTATGTGTGTGTGTGTGTGTGTGTGGTAGTGCTGCTCACAGCATATGCACTAAAATAAGCGCCTGACTGATACGTTCTCGGCTCACACACTGACTCATGAGAGGGTTCGCTCTGTATAATGAGCACATATAAACACACACACACACATGCACACACATCATTTCACATTATTTCTCTTATCATGAATTCAGACATCCACACACACACACACACACACACACACAGTCACGTCCAATTCTGGAGCTGCATCTTTTGAAGGAATTTTGAAGGTTCATAAAGTTTAAAGCTGCAGTGTGTAAGATTTTTAATGTAAAAAATATTATTGTGTCAGGAAACAAACTAAAATAAATGATTCAGAGCTGACGTCATGCACCACCTCGAGTACGCCATACATCATCTTGTCTCAAGTTTATAAGGATTGTTAGCTAGCTAGGTGGTTATCCACATGAAAACAAAAAAGGATCAGTTTGCAAACTACACAGAGTACATACAGTAAAAATATACACACCAAACGCGACCAGATGTGAGAGTTTAGTCCTTCACAATGTGTTTCTGCTAGCTAGCTTCAGCACATCCCCAAGTGTTTTATTTCTCTTATACCACAGCAATTTTTCAACAATTCTAACGTTTTTATTCATTTTTATTAAGAACGACGCATCATACTTTTAAACTGTTTATAGTTAAGTCCACGAAAAAACAAGTTAGTTCCTGTTCTCACTTATGTTATAGCAGCTATAAAGAGTCATTTCCTCACCAATACACAGCTTGTGACATTGCTAATAAACCATAAAGCATAAACTCCTCCATCTTGAAGACTTTTCCTAACTTTACATCGGAATACGCAAAGTTACAGCTTTATGTCTGACTGTTATAAAGCACTGACACTGGAGACTCCTTCCATAAATGTTCAATAAATGTCTCCTTACTGAAAAGGGTTTTTTTTTAATCCGTTTATGTGGAGTATCTGCCATACCCCCAAGTCCTTCTGTACGTTTTTGCCGTAGAAACGATATCGTATAACAGTGAGCACATTAATATCAAGCTGTGATTTGCCTTGTAGCTGGAACTATTGTCAAAGTTTCTGTTATAGACAAAAAATTAATCAACACCGTCGCAGAAATGGCGAAATAAAGGATCTCTTTAGGGCAAAAATGCAGCATGACGTCAACATGCTTGGAGCCATCGGGTGCCATCTTTTTTGCACACAGCTATACACCTGCATGCTAATGTTGATGTCTTTTCACTCACACACACAATGATTAACAAGAATACATCTTAGCTCTCAACGTTCCTAACATACACATACACACGCTACTCGTTGGCTGTCACTCTGTGCAACTGTGTGTGTGTGTGTGTGTGTGTGTGTGTGTGTGTGTATGTTTAACACCTAATTCACCTAAGGAAATAAACAAGCGCCACTATATGATAACGGCTCTCGAACCGGCAGTTCCTGATGAATAGGCCAATTCATGAAAAATGTATGGTGCAGCAATATCCTTCCCTCTCTCCCTCTTTCTCTCTCTCCATCTCTCTATACCTCATTCCCTCCCCTCATCTTTCTCCCTCTTTCCTCCCCCAAAGACCACAATTACCGCGCTCCTCATTACGCAGCCGAGACGACAGGAGGCCACTCCATCAATCTGAGACTCTTTATAAGTATCATAATACACACATGGCCTCCGTAACTCACTAAGTCAACTCTCCGAAGAGCTGGGCCGGCGCTCCACACCGTCCTCACACAGCTAAAGACTTCATGAAGATTCATAATCCAGGACGCTATGTGCGATTCCAAAGATTTTTTTTTTCCTTCTTTTTTTTTTTCTGGAACGCT
>CM040987.1:3689912-3694912 GCA_022985145.1 Pangasius djambal | reverse complement strand
GAAAGAGAAATTAAGAATGTAAGAACAGGGATGAAAGAAAGAAAGGAAGAAAAAGAAAGAAAGAAAGGAAGAAAGGAAGAAAGAAAGAAGGAAAAGGTAGACAGAAAAAAGATATTAAGAATGGAAGAACAGCGATTCAAGAAAGAAAGAAAGAGAAAAATGTAGACATGGAAAAGAAATATTAAGAACATAAGAAGAGAGATTCAAGAAAGAAAAAGAAAGAAAAAGAAAAATGTTGACAGGAAAAAGAAATTAAGAATATAAGAACAGGGATGAAAGAAAGAAAGAAAGAAAGAAAGAAAGAAAGAAAGAAAGAAAGAGAAAATGTAGACAGAAAAGAGATATTAAGAATGTAAGAACAGGGATTAAAGAAAGAAAGAAAAATTAAGAAAGAAAGTATAAATAAAAATGTAGACAGAAAAGAGATATTAAGAATGTAAAAACAGGGATTCATGAAAGAAAGAAAGAAAGAAAGAAAGAAAGAAAGAAAACATAGACAGAAAAAAGATATTAAGAATGGAAGAACAGCAATTCAAGAACGAATGAAAGAAAGAAAGAATGAAAGAAAGAAAAATGTAGACATGGAAAAGAGATATTAAGAACATAAGAACAGGGATTCAAGAAAGAAGGAAAGAAAGAAGGAAAGAAAGAAGAGCGTTAAAGGTAGCTGATGTTGATTAATCGCAGGAGGAAATGTGCGTGACGGGACCTGGAGCTGAATCTGAGAGGCACACGCTGTAACAGCGCCCCCGCTTGGTGTGGAGGTTTTACACGGATGGGTTGAAATCAACATCACGCTTACAGACAGCTGAGAAAGCAGATGATTTAAAAAAAACCCGATGATGTCATGCCCATTAGCAAGCGAGCTACATGCAGCGTATAACGTTCATTAGCGCTCGGGTTCGTGGTTTGTCGTAATCATGGTTATCTTTTACAATCCTCGAATGGTTTTTACAAATGGAGATCACAGCTTCAGACTCCTCTATCTCTGAGACTCGGGATAAGACCCTGTTACACGCGTACAAGCCGAGGTTCCAGCCGCAGCCCGCTCGCTTTTTAATTACGCTTGTAATGATATCCAGCCTTCTGCACCTCTGGAAGTCCGTACTCCCGCGAGAGACTGATATTAAAAAGTGGAGAGAGAAGAACATTTTACTAAAACTGATTTCATCACCAAAATCCCACACACACTCCCCCGGGTGCAGAGAGAGCAAACGTTCTAATAAGGCTCCCGCAAGGCTCCCGCCCTGACTGTGTGTGCGAACGGCGGATTATCGGATATTAATATGCACCGGACGCTCGTCACGCCGGCTTCAGAATAGCATCCTCTGTTTGCACATCGATATTAGACTCGCCAGATTTAATCATGACGGTAAACAATGAAAATGACAAAAAAAAAAATAGAAAGAAAGGTAAAGGATAAATAGAGGGGGGAAAAAAAGGGCGAGAGAAAAGATATTCATCAAGGATAACGCTACACCGTGATCTTATGAAGATCTTGCTTTGACATTCTAGTTCCTAGCAACGTTCATCCTTACAACATGGAGCCTTAAACGTTCCTCACCTGCTGGTCCACGCTGATCTCCTGCTCTCAGGCAAGAAGCGGCTGAGTCCACGGACGTGCAGCCGAGCCTGCGGTCACACATCTGTATGGAATCCGAGTACATTATTCCGATTGAACAAATAATGCAGCTGACAGGAAAACGAATGCAGAACGAAAACTGTAGAGTAGAGTATTCTTTTGTTTTCTGCTGCTCTTTTTCAGAAAGCTTGCCAGCTTCAGACAAGGTGTGTGCTTCGGAATCCCGCAGGAACGCACACGAAAGGTTTTTTCATTTAAACGAAAGAAAGAAAGAAAGAAAATGTAGACAGGGAAAATAGTTAAGGATAAACAGGCATTCAAGAAAGAAAGAAAGGAAAAAAGAAAGAAAAAGAAAGAATAAGAAAATGGACACAGTGTAAAAGGTTAGGGATAAACAGGCAATCAAGAAAAAGAAAGAAAGAAAGAAAGAAAGAAAGAAAGAAAGAAAGAAAGAAAATGTAGACAGGGAAAATAGTTAAGGATAAACAGGCATTCAAGAAAGAAAGAAAGAAAAAAAGAAAGAAAAAGAAAGAATAAGAAAATGGACACAGTGTAAAAGGTTAGGGATAAACAGGCAATCAAGAAAAAGAAAGAAAGAAAGAAAGAAAGAAAGAAAGAAAATGTAGACAGTGAAAATAGTTAAGAATAAACAGGCATTCAGGAGAAAGAAAGAAAGTAGGAAAGAAAGAAAGAAAGAAAGAAAGAAAGAAAGAAAGAAAATCTACACAGTGTAAATGGTTAGGGATAAACAGGCAATCAAGAAAAAGAAAGAAAGAAAGAAAGAATGTAGAGAGTGGAAATAATTAAGGATAAACAGGCATTCAAGAAGGAAAGAAAGAAAAAAAGAAAGAAAGAGAAAATGTACACAGTGTAAATGGTTAGGGATAAACAGGCAATCAAGAAAGAAAGAATGAAAGAAAGAAAAAGAAAGAAAGAATGTAGAGAGTGGAAATAATTAAGGATAAACAGGCATTCAAGAAAGAAAGAAAGAGAAAGAATGAAAGAAAAAGAAAGAAAGAGAAAATCTACACAGTGTAAAAGGTTAGGGATAAACAGGCAATCAAGAAAAAGAAAGAAAGAAAGAAAGAAAGAAAGAAAGAAAATGTAGACAGTGAGAATAGTTAAGAATAAACAGGCATTCAGGAGAAAGAAAGAAAGTAGGAAAGAAAGAAAGAAAGAAAGAAAGAGAAAATCTACACAGTGTAAATGGTTAGGGATAAACAGGCAATCAAGAAAAAGAAAGAAAGAAAGAAAGAAAGAATGTAGAGAGTGGAAATAATTAAGGATAAACAGGCATTCAAGAAAGAAAGAAAAAGAATGAAAGAAAAAGAAAGAAAGAGAAAATCTAACAGTGTAAAAGGTTAGGGATAAACAGGCGATCAAGAAAAAGAAAGAAAGAAAGAAAGAAAGAAAGAAAATGTAGACAGTGAAAATAGTTCAGAATAAACAGGCATTCAGGAGAAACGAGAAAAAGAGGAAAAAGAAGAAAAACAGGGCTCTGCAAAAACAATGACTTAATTCACTGTAAAAAAGATGAACGTGTGGTTTCACTGTTATTAAAAATCACACAGTCATCAGACTGAAATGCTGTCCAGCTTCGCAGACGTCTGGTCACGTGGCCGGCGAACGTTTCTGATCTGGCTACAGTTTAACCAAACATGAAAAGCAATGGGATATATTATTATAATAAATAATTTCATGAATACGGTTTGTTTGGGAATGGCACTGCTGCTTCGAAATGTAATCAGCTTGCCCACTCAGTCATGTTAGACAGAAGATAGAAAGCTTGCCAGAAAGTTCCGCGGAACATCTGGTTCAGGAGTTGAACAAAGTTAAATACATTTAAAAAAAAAAAAAAATATATATATATATATATATATATATATATATATATATAAATAAGCCTTTTTTCACTGTTTCCAGTGTGTTCCATGCATAGTGATAGGGTTTAGAAAACAAACAAACAAAAATACTTACAGTATAGGCCACGCCCACTTCTGGTCTGTTTATTTTAAGCAGTAAACAGATACTGATAGAAATACAGAAAAGTGCATTGCATTACACCTCTGATGCAGAGGTAAGTAAAGGTCACACCGATTTTAAACACGCGTAATGACTTAAAACTTTAATAAAACAGCATTCCTGTCCTCCCAGCCCACTATAACGTCACGTTACCATGAAATATAATCACTGAAATACTTAGAAATGCATATTATATTTGCGTCCCCTTTAATCAATGAATCTCGCACATCCTTTTCCACGAGTCGTCTATTTTAGCCGAACCCGAGCCACTGACCCGAACACATTCACCCCTAAGAAACATCTGGACTATTCCACAGGTCCCATGTTTGAAGTTCTGAATTGAATTTCCTGAAGATCATGAGAAGAAGAAAAGTACATTCCTTCATTCTTGTTCTATATTTTCAATGACGTTGTCATTCTGAGGGATGAAAGTACAAACTGTTGACTAAAAACTAGCACAGAATGCAACCACATTTTGCGTATTTTGATCATTCTTCGCTAATAAAAATGCAGTGCTGTTTCTCATTTAAGAGCTGGCGCTGTTGCCTGAGATGGCTGAAGACACTTTCTGAATGGCTAAATGCACGTTTTCTTAGATTCACTATTATAAATCATGTGTGTGACATATCCAAACGTATCCTTTAGAGAAATCCAGTAGCATACATCACGGACTTCAGTGCATTTTTTAAAAATTTTTAATTGTAATGTGAAATGCGAAATGTTTGTCTGTCTCATACACAATTAGACCTCTGAAATCGCTAATCATGGTTAATGGCCAATAATGAAATAAACAGCAGTATAATACAGCAGCGTTATAAACAGTAACTAAAGCAGAACGCAAAGCTGTTAATGCAACATGTCAAAACATCAGTTAGCACGCTCTTAATTATTTATTATACGCCTCTCGTTATTGCTATCTGTCATTACTGGGACTTAGCTAGAGTCAGGATGAGTAAAGTAGTGTGGCTTCTCGCGGCGCTGTCAAGCTGTCGCTCGTCCCTCGCAGGTGTGCTTCAGGTCACGCTGCCTGTCGAGGTGACCTTCAGCTATTTACACTTGAGGAAAGCGCAACCTAAAATATCCAGAGAAAGACTATGCATATGAGGAGCTAACTCAGCAATAAAGTGGCTAAAACTAGCACACACACACACACACACACTGCAGCCCAGATAGATAGATAGATAGATATATAGATAGATACACTGCCCTCCAAAAGTTTGGAAACGCCTGAACAAAATAGGGTTTTTGGGCAATATCAGCATAAATCCTCTTTAGTTAGTGACCATTTTGCATTGATAATAAGGGACACCACACACTATGAAAACATATTTTATTAAATAAAAAGTTTATGAACATAAACATGAACATAACATAGAAAAATACTCAAATTTTGGAT
>CM040987.1:3626001-3689812 GCA_022985145.1 Pangasius djambal | reverse complement strand
TATATGAATGAAAGGGTGGATGGATGGGGAAATTTTTTACGTAGATGGACTTTAATAAATATGGATGGGGATAGTTAAATGGATGGACACAAGAATATGCAGAATGGTAAATTAGTTCTACATGGATGGATGGATGGATGGATGGAGGGACACAAGGATGAAGTAGATGGTTTTATAGATGGTTGGATTGTTAAATGGATGCATGAATGGACACAATGATGGATAGGATGGGTATATTGTTTTATAGATGGATGGATGGATGGATGGATGGATGGATGGATGGATGGATGGATGGATGGATTTTTATGGACGAATGGATGGACAGATGGCCACAATGGCGGGTAGCCATTTTTATAGATGGATATATTTTAATAAAGATGGATGGATGGATTTTTATGGATGAATGGACGAATAGATGGCCACAAGGATGGGTAGATGTTTTTAAAGATGGATAGATTCTAATAAAGATGGATTCTTGGGTGGATGGATGGACACAAGGATTGGTAGAAGGGGTAGATTTTTTTATAGAATGATATATAAATGAAAGGGTGGATGGATGGGGAAATTTTTTACGTAGATGGACTTTAATAAATATGGATGGGGATAGTTAAATGGATGGACACAAGAATATGCAGAATGGTAGATTAGTTCTACATGGATGGATGGATGGATGGATGGAGGGCCATCCAGGACGACGGAAGGATCCGGAAGGTTGTGTGTTTGTAAGCTATATGAATAGGGCTGCAGGGGCGAGGGGGAAGCTCTTCAGCTCTCACACTGTGGCTGTTTATGCAGATGCGTTCGGTAAACCGATCGATGCCGAGCGATTCTGGCAAGCGCTGCTTCAGCAGAAAAAACGGATGGGGAAAGGAGTGGAATTATTCGATTTTAAGCAATTGACGGTTTCGCCCAGCCCTTCTCTCCATTTTCAATTTCTCTCCCCTCTCAACCGGCCGCTCAGTCTCCGGCTTTACTCGGCTAGGTGTGCTGTCGTACCCCGAATCATCTGACTTGGTTATATGGAGATTTAGTTTTTTCATCACTGCAGTGTTTTTCTTCACTCTTTCACTGTAAAGCTAAAACCTGGGCCCTGTTCCAGTATTTAACCCTGTTGACCTGAGATTTGAAAAAACATTACTCTGCATGTCCGTTCCTAAAACATTTCCGCTTGTGCCATTTTTAAATGTAAAGCTCTCGGAATAATATGATTTATGAATCACCCAAGAAGCGAACAAACAAGTTATATACAAGAATTAACAATAAACGATCGTCAGTGTGAGAAAACACTTTTTTTTTCCCCCACAGACTTAAAACTTAAGCCTGACGTGACTTACCCTGATGTGTATCATTACTTTGTTGATACGGAGTGAGTTTACACTAGCGAAGCATTGAAAGCGTATCGTAGCTCGGATGCTTACAGCTACTGTCTCAGAGGAAGGGTGTGAAATATTAGCTCCTATAATGTGGCTGTCTAAAATGTACACAGTGTGGTTTGTTGCTAGAAGGAAGGGAAATTAGAAGCGGACGCTGTACGTGTATGGCTGGGTGATTTAGCTAGCTAACTGGTTACCTTTCTTGTTTGGCAAATGAACGCGTCGCACAGTTCAGTATTCACCTGTTTAGGGTAGAACGTGCCGTTCGTCTTGGCCTCTGGTTTTACACGTCTGTGATGATCAGATTAAGCGAGGTTTGTTGTAATGTTCCTGCAATTCTCGTGGCTGTGGAACAGTGTGTAAGGGAAAGCTTAAATGCCTCGTTTGTCAGTGACCTGACGGAATAACCGACAACAGAACAACAAAGTCCTCATTTAAATTTTAACATCCTGTGGTGAATTATGGTGAATTATGGCTATTGTTCTGAATGCTGTTTACTGCCAACTGGATATGTCCTAGGAACAGAAATATCACTTCCTGCGCTCATGAATATTCCTTTGAAATGGTCTATAAGATTTCCTCGCACTGTTATAAAGCGCTGAAACGGGAGACTCCTTCCACAGTGCAAAAAAATTACAAGTGAAAATATCTTAAATATAGTAAACTTTATCTAGTACTGCGTATTAAAAGATCACGTTATTACAGTACCCCAAATTTCTGATTATTAAACCGATTGCTAGGAATTTTTTGCTAATTTAAAAGCTTGAACCGGTCTTCAGATAATTTTGCACGTTTTAAACGTTTATGTCTAGAAAGACACAAAATGATCTGCCAGCAGAATAAGAAAATCGGTCAGAATTAATAATTCAATGGAAGTAGTAGTGTTAGGATGACGTGCAGTAAGTACTACTTCTGATGTCTTGGCGAAAGTGGATGAAATGGAGACGTGGTGTTTGTCGGATGGTGTCGCTCGCACACTCGAAGACCAAACCACTGCACCACTGCTCATTACTGACCAATTCATCCACCATATGTGTCCCACTAAAGCCACCGTACCATGTGCCAAACCTCCATATGTGAGCAAACCCGTGGGAAAACTATTCGGCAAGTGTGTCATCTACACACACACGGGTGTAGACACACACTCCAAAAACGACACATGAGACAGGTGGCAAGATAAACCTCGCTAATCAATCCAGCCATTTACCCAGCCAATGCAAATGGGTGTGTGTGTGTGTGTGTGTGTGTGTGTGTGTGTGTGTGTGTGTTTATGTGAGCATGTAATACATGCTCCCCATTTATTTAAACAAAAGCCCAGAACACACAGGAACTCCCTAAAAGTTTAAGCAATGTGAAGTGCCATAAAACAGTGTGGACACACACACACACACACACACACACACACGCATGCTGCTGTACTTCACACCTCAGCCCACACGAGTCACCCTGGCATGTGGGAGAACTCTTCAGACACAGCTCTTAATTAGACAGAAAACAGGGGTCATAAAGAGCCACAAAACACACACACATACACACACACACACACACACACACACACACACACACACACACACACACACACACACACACACACACACACTTCTCCAAAGTCATTCAAAGTTTCCTCTGAAAATAAAGGGAAAATGAGAAAATTAACAACAACAAAAAAACTGCATGCTGCCTGAATCCCAGACTTTAAAGTTCATTATGTATCGCATCGGAATTAAAAGGATGCGTCCGCCTACGTGTACATATTTATGCCCTCTGCGGCTCAGACTTTCATTTGCCAAACAGATTACAGAAATCCTCGGCAATTTCCCGATGCCGAAATCAAATGCTCAAACAAATCCGGGCTTATTAAATCTGATCTGCGCTTAAATCCTTCGCTCCTCTTCCTGCTAGCGCTGACTGTCATCTCAAATCTCACATCCCATACCTACTGTCTGTCTGTGTGTGTGTGTGTGTGTGTGTGTGTGTGTGTAGCTGAGATTCATGCTATCGGGTCTCCGGGGTATAAATTTGATCCCTTGTGAATTGAAAAGCTCTGTCTGGAAGCATTTTGAAGGCATTTTGGTAGTGAATGTGATTTATAATGATTTATAATGGCTGTGTTATAAAACCTCATTCACTGGCTGCAAAAAAAAAAAAAAAAAAAGAAAAAAAAAAGTAATAACCACGACTTCAACCATGTCTTAGCGTCCTGCTATCATAATATCATGGCACTAGAACACCTTTTTAAATCAATTACGCTCCAATTTTTCACTCTAAACATAATTTTTAATCATTCTTGCAGCAGAAGAATTTCCTTTTCAACCATTCAATCATTTACAAAAGAAATAAAAGGCTGTGTTACAGGAAAATAGTTACTCTTGCCACCCCAGAGCTGATTATTTTCCCGTAACAGCACATCAGGAAGTGTTTTCTTCCACTTACATACCACAGCAATTTGCCAACGCTGACAATTTATTTATTTTTTATTTAGTTTTCTTTTTCCGTTCATAGTTACGTATGATGATGGCAAATCATCAGTTCCTGTTCTCGCTGATGCTTTAGGAGCAACAAAAAGTCTCTCCCTCATCAACCTCTCTTTTTTCTTCTCTCTCAAACAGTCGGAGGGAAACATACCGACTGTTACAAAGCGCTGACACTGGAGACTCCTTCCATAAATGCTAAACATAAACCCTTACAGAAAACTTCACCATATCAACAATGATATTTTTTCTTTGTTAAATACCAATACATTTTTTTTTGTATCTGTTTATTATCGGTCTTTGATTATGTGAGCGTCCGCCATACAAGTCTCTGTGTAAGTTGTTACTATAGAAACAATAACGTATTAGAATGAGTGCATTAGCTAATAGAAAACCGTGATTTGAATTACAGCCGGAACTATAGATGCTATAACTATAATCTGACTGAAGACTCTATCGAGAATTTTATTTAGGACTTGGACTGATATGAGCTAACATGTTATCCACTTTTAGCACTAAAAGACAGGAAGTGCTATTCGGCTAAAGTAACACTTTCAAATGATGTAACTGAAGATGTTTTGGCTTGGCGTCCTGGCAGTGGCTAAATGACGCTAAGCAGTGACTTAGCCTGCAACAACCAAACGTATATATATCGTACATATCTCATAGAAACACTGAGCGTTTGTACTAGAGACAAATTACAGTCTCTTGAGGTTTACAACTTTTGTTTGTGGGCACGTTCAAGACGTAACGTTTTACGATTACAACATTTTACTGAACAACGTTCGCTAGCTAAACCTGTCCATTACAGGCAACAGTAAGAATGTGACCTAGATATCTAGCTAGTTTCTTGATGTAGAACAGCTGCTCAGGTCTATTAAAGCAATACTATAAAGAAGAAGAAGATAACTAGCTAACTAGCAAGCGAAGCCTGTTAAAGTCTTCGTTCACTGATTTGATAGTCAGCTACTTAGCTGAGTAAATTAGCACTGCAAAGACGGAGCAACTCAGACCCGTTATCCGTCCTAATTGCTTGTAACCGTCTTTTGTTAGCCTGGAAAAATGTCCGCTTTGATAGTATGCAGTAAAAAATAAAGTGTTTGTGAATGCTTTACGGATTATAACAGTACACCGTGACATTTTTAAAAAACTAATTCTAGCTGACTCTTTTTAAAAAATGCCTATAGTCTCCTGCTATGTTTTGGCAACCAGGAGGCGTGGCTGACATCTACAGAAAATGAATCAACACCTTCCGACCAATCAGAATTGAGAATTCAATAACTCCGTTACAGTGAAAATGAATCAACACCTTGATTACTTTATTACTTTTGACTGAAGTGGCAACATAGCAATCCATATGTCTGAGACGGTTTTACAGTACACTCTGGAATAGGGTAGCGTAACCACGGCAACGGCAGGGGAAAAAGTTATTACGAGGGTAAAGGTGTAGCTATGTTCCTTGGGATTTTTTTTTTTTTTTTTTTTACATAACATTCAGGAGTATTTTAACCCAGTCTGTCTGTGCTTCTCCTGCCTCCTCTTTCTCTCTGTCCATCCCTCTTTCAGGTGAGAGCAAGTGCCATCGCTCAGGACGCTGACCAGAACTACGACTACGCCTCCAACAGCGTCATCCTGCATCTGGACGCCGGAGACGAGGTCTACATCAAACTGGACGGAGGCAAAGCCCACGGCGGCAACAACAACAAATACAGCACTTTCTCTGGTTTCATCCTGTACGCTGACTGAACTGCGGAGCTCGAGGAGAAGAGGAAGAAGACGAGACCGGAGAAAGAAGAAGCCTTTATCATCCAAGCGCTTTGTTTTCACTTCACAGGATCATCCTGTCGCTTCAGCCATCTTTTCTTCTTTTTTTTTTTGTTGCTTTGTTTGATTGCAAACTCTAGTAAGAGACTGTCAGTGGACAGAGGGTGTCATTTCTGCTCTAAGAATCACCTTAATGACAAAATAGTGAGGAAAAATGAAAGTGGTGAAAAAAGAGACCTTTTCTTTCTTCCTATGAGACTCCTGCAGGACTTTCGAGTGGCAGAGATCTTTTTTTCTCATAGTCGCGTACGTCTCCCCATCACATCTCATCTTCCGTCCACAGATATTTATCTATGAGATACGAGAATGATCCAAGATGTCTGTCCCTCATGGAGAAAGAGAAAATTAAATATTTTTTGAAGGCTTGCTTTATTGACTAAGGGATCGTTTGAGATTGAGTTTAGCCTAGTTAAAATCCTATTTCAGATTATTGAAAATGCTTGTGCATATTGAAAATTTGTGCCATCCTTAGCGCTTTTTGTTCTTCACCTCCTGTTCCTGAATAACTGAAGATTGGCGGTTGTTGTTTTTCAGCGTGTTGTGCTGTGTCTGTAGCAGATGTGACTCGTGGCAGAACGTTGTCCATGAAGGACGTTTCGGGACACAAAGGACGCTTTTTCTCAATGTTGTTAATCCTTATTCCTTTATTTTCATCCATCAGCTAGCCGAGTACTCCTCTCATCCAAGACTCCAGGCCCAAATGTTTCAAGTATCATTGTCCCTTTTAAATACCCAGCATGTTCATCTAGTCCGAAAACAACATAGTTTAAACCAAGGGGTTCTCAAACTTCTTACTGTTTAAAAAAAAAACCAAACAAACAAACTGTTCAAAAATTCGGTACATTATTTAAATGTATTTTATAATATAATATTTTGGTAATATTATAATTACCAAAATATTATATTATATATATAAATAATATATTATATTATTTTGGTAATATTATAAAAATGGTAATATTTTAGCTAGACCAGTTTTAAAATGTCATTAGATTAGACTTGTGCGATATAAAGATTTGAATTGTCTCTATGCAATCATATACACGATATCCAGTGACATTTCCTCTGAGATATATATATATATATATATATATATATCAGATGACACCACCTGGAAGCCCCACCCCCTTCCCCTTATCTTACATGCTCTCTTGCTGAGCACTCTTGCTTTCTGTCAACATAAATGTTTTAATATGCAAAACAAAAAAAATATATCGATTCTGTCAAATGACCTAAAATTACACAAGTATATAGTAAATATCCAATAACTCTATTAATTACAAATGCCACTGGAAAAAGTTGGCTGAAAATGGTCATAAAGGAACCTTCAGATTTTTGGCTAAAAGCGAAAAAAGGATTAAAGAAATAAATAAAAACATTAAATATGGTTACACTAAAGTGGCCAAAACTAATACTTTACAAATAATGGTCATAATAATTAGAAAGTGATAAAAAACGCTTTTTGTCCAGCTCTCCTGCATCGGTCAGCACTCGGAGTGTGTCCAAACACTATGAGAAGCAACAGAATATCAGAGAAAATGTCAGTAGTGTAGACATTAGACAACCGATTTGTAAAAGGATTATATAAAAAACTGTACTATTATGTTTTTTTTTTTTTGTTTTTTTTTTACAACTTAAATATTCAGCTGATTTTAAGCAATCGCCACTGCCGGCAAGCAGTTCCCGACTCCTGTATTCTCCTTGTACCTGATGTGGTGGAAATGCTCATGTCCCTGTCTTTTTCTGGAAGATTAAATCATTAATCACTATTTTTTCAAATGGTAAATCGTGAACAGGGAAAAGCAACATCGCACAAGCCTACATTCGATTCCAGTTGATTATTTGTAGGTGTAATAACTTTGATAATGGTGGATTGTGATTTACAAAACCGCAACAAAATCAGAAAGTCACAGACCCCTGAACGGCCCCCCTGAAGTTCCTTGGACCCCACGCTGAGAACCACTCAAGAGATGTTCAGCCATTAAATGTGCCACGGTTTTATACACAGAATTCTTCCAGAGAAGCTCAGTGAAAATTTGGCAAGTTGATCAAATGGTTCTCAATTTTATACACAGAATATTTGCTAGCTGCTTAATAACACCGCTAGAACCACTTAGACTGGTTCTCTAAATACGAGCTCATGATCTATAATGGCTTCTTTTATGTGTTACAGATTTATGTGAACATCCAAAACTTATTCAGGGTACAGGGTAGAACCCGTATCACACAGAGACACGTGGTTACACATCAAGTGGTGTAACAGTCCAGTCAGAAGGTCCTCATCAGTCACATGAAAATATCACTACTAGAAAAAAGGGTTCTCCTGACAATTAATTCTTTTTTTTTTTTTATCAGAACCCGCTATTATACATTTCTACACATAAATAACAACAAACCTTTGCTTGTTCTAGGTGGACCCTTGATTTTCCAAGAATGTTTCTAACTTATATCTAAATACAGGGGCTGAGATTAGGGTTCAGGGAAAACACCAACATCCACACCACTGGTCATCAACACTACGCTCAGAGAAAATGTACAACCCTTTATGGGTATTTTGTTGTCCCACTGCGCAAACCCTTAAAGGTTTCAGTAAAAGCCTACAACAGCATGTTTCCCTATCAGAAATGATCTCAAGTAGAACCCTTTCTTGGAAACTACAAACCTTGTCTAATGAATCCTTCAAGAACCCCTTTTTGAAAGAATGTACACTCTTTAAAAGAAAAGGCGAAATCTAGCATCTGTAAGGGTTCTTCACATTGTCCTTCTCCTGAAACACTTAAAGGTTCTGTGTTGAACCCTACAACAAACTATTTTTCTAACAGAAATGGAACTAAGAGCTCTTAATTACCCAATGAACCCTTGAAGAACCCTTGAAGAACCCTTTTTCCAAAGTGTTGACACTCATTAAAAAAAAAAGGCTAGATCTAGAACATGGTGAGGTTCTTCACTTTGTCCCTCTAAAGGTTTTTAAAGGCTTTACTATGGACCTTATAAACATAGTATTTTCTTATCAGAGAGCGTAACCCCCTCAGGAAGCTGAGAACTATCCAAAGAGCCCCTGAAGATTTGTATTTATTTATTTTTTTACCAAGACTGTACACTCTAAAAAAAAAAAAGAAAAAAAAGTCTATTTCTAGCATCTATAAGGGTTCGTCAGAAATAGTAAGATGAAAATATAAGAACATTAATTATCTAATGATAAAGAACCCCCTTTTCCCTAAGAGTGTACACTCAAGCGCAAGACTAAATCAAGCACATGGTCTTCACTTTGATAGTGTTCTTCACTTCGTCCATCTAGATTAACCCTTAAAGGTACAACAGAGTATTTCTTTATCAGAGAGGGTAACCCCTTTAGGAAGCTGTGAACTCTCCAAAGAACCCTAAAAGAACCGCTTTTTTTGAAGGATGTACATTCTTACAAAAAGTCTCAATCTCGTGCCTATAAGGCTTCTTTGCTTTTTCCCCTCAGAGAGGGTAACTCCTTTAGGAAGCTGAGAACTATCCACAGAACCCTTGAAGAACCTTGTTTAGTGTACACACATAAAGAAAAGTCCAAATCTAGTGCCTATAAGGGTTCTTCTCTTTGTCCCTCAGAACCATTAACGACAATGTAATATTTCCTTATTATAAATGAAGCATAACCCTTATATGAACCCTTAAAGAACCTCTGAAGAACCTTGTGTTGAATTCTACAACAGAGGATTTCTGGAGATCTACTTTACTACAGAGTTCAGGTCCAATCCTAATCCAACGCCTGTCTTAATAATCAGATTATGATCCGATTGGATCTGATTGGACTGGGTCAGCACTGCAGCTCTCCAGGGACAGTTTTGGTGATCGGTATTCTAGTCGATGATCAAGACCCAGTTTACATCTGCTTGTGTTTAAAGCATTTATAGCTGATTGTTCAAAACACTTGAAGCGGTATGAGATGCATTTTAGCCAGACGATGTACAAGTGTAAACACATCTGTCTCATTAGACAAACATTTCCAGATATGTTCCGAATACGCATCCTAATGCACATGCTCCATGATCACAGCGTCTACAATGCAATAATGATGGAAGATGCATAATTGGTGTACAAAAAAAAAAGTGTTTTTTTTTGTGTTGGAAACCATCTTTTGCATAAAATACCTAATAAAATATCATTATCAGCTGATGGGCGTATTACATGGGGCACAGCAGTTGGATGTTTAAAGTTCAAATGGACGTGTTTAAGATGTTTATCAGGACACATTTAAAGATTCACATGAAAGGTGCAGATGTAAACAGGGTCAAACAGACCAGCTTCAACTACATGGCATGTAAGAGAATGAGAGAAAAGCAAGGGGGGAAAAAAATTACAGTTAGGGTAAGTTACAGTGCTGTGCAAAGATTCTTAAGTGAAGAAACTTTCAAAAATAGTAAATAAGAATGGCCACAATGCCGCTTTTCCTTCTTCGAGACTTCTAGATATAATAAAAAATCCATCCTAAACCAAGTCGCTTTATATGTGTAAACATTTCCAGTTCCGAAAAAGAAAAAAAAAAAAATCCAGTTTCAGTCTTTTCCATCGGATCGGTGCAATCTTTATCGAAATTCACTATATACGATATAGAAAAAATATAATAAAGATAAGATGAAACAAACACATGCAAACGAGTATTTGTTGGTCCAGGTGCTTACTCCTTTGCCTTTAAAAAGGTGTGTATTCTCTCAGGTACGCTGCTGCGAGGTTTTCGAGGTATTCGGCTGCGTTCAAGAATCTTAGAGAACTCGTCACAGCAGGTTCTTTTCGATTCAGTTCAATTTGGCTGCAGTCACATTTTTAGGGCTTTCACACATTTTAGTCTGTTTGGTTTGGCTGTTTGGTTTGGTTTCACACTACACGTAATTAAACGAGTGGGAAAGAAAAAAACAATGTAGGGCTGAAAATTTACTCACGAAAAAAACAACAAAAAAATTACAATCACCCGAGAGAGCACGGAGAATGTAGAACCCCCAGCCGGCACTAAGTAAATGATCTGATCATTATTTCAATAACGAGTTTAAAACATTTTGTGCATCACATCCAGCATTTATTTTTCTCTTTTTTTTCTTCGTTCCAAATATCTGCACTCTTAGAAAAAGGGTACTAAACTGTTTGATCATGAAGATCAAAGAGCTTGTCCTCGTCGCTGGGGTGGTACCTTTTATCTTTTGTACCGTTAATATGTATCTTTCATATTAGATTTAAGCTACATAATTTTGCCTTTTAGAGTTTTAAAGCTACACCATACACACCTTCTAGGTAAAAGATACATACTGAAGGTACTAAAGGTGTACGCTTGAAGATAGCACACTAGCGACAAGGAAATGTAGAGTTTAGTACCCTTTTTTCCAAGAATGAGGAGCGGCTCAGTGTTAATGTTTGATTCACTTCCTGCAGGTGAGTCGATTCAGAGTCGAATCACTTTCTCGCTGCAATCGATTCGTTCTAGAGTTCACTTGGAATTTTTTGCTCTGTACTGTATTTGGGCCCCAAATGATCCAGGCTCCTCTTTCAGCCCTCAGAGCTCTTGTGTCCTGTTCTGCCGTTTGTAAGTGTGCAGTTTTATTGCAGGTTAAAGCAGCAGTATGACCTCTGACCTCAGCACAATGCATAGAACAAACACGGACAGAGACAAAGAAAAAGAAAGTAAAGTAGAAGAAGAAGTTAATCTCCTCCTGCGGCGTCCCCACGGGTCGCTTCCACACACTCACGACGGGACGCTGATGTGATATGACACGGTGACAGTCTGCAGCCGAAGGAAGCTGATCTGTTTAAATTGTGTGTGTGTGTGTGTGTGTGTGTGTGTCCAGACAAGCCTTCATGCATGCACTGAAAATCTCCTCAGCCGCATCACTGATTACTGTTCACACAAGCGCATTTCAGCCAGTCCATGTTCTAATCAGCCAATGAGATTGCAACGTGAGGGATGAAATAAATAAATCGACACTTGAGAAGAAATGAGAAGAATAAAGCTATGAAAGGAAATGAAATGTACGCGTACGGTGGTCCGACTTAATTTATCTTTTCAAAATGTAAATGAATTTAATTAATAAAGGTGACTTCTGAAGTCGATGGGCCTTTTGTCTTTTTTGTCTTATTTATTATTATTGTTGTTGTTGTTGTTGTTGTTGTTAGTAGTAGTAGTAGTAGTGTTGTTGTTGTAGTAATTCCAGCTGTGAGTTAGGGCAGATGTTGGAAGCGGTGCAGAGTCTGTAAGTTGCTCAGCAGCAGATTTTCACATCAGTGTTTTATTCATATCGCTGCTTTATATTACAACTGTCTCAGAGAGAGGAAACAAATGCCCATGACTGTCACAATCTCTGAGGATATTTCCCCCATTTCCTGTCTCCTCAACACACACACATGTGCGCACACACATGCACACGCACACACACACACACACACACACACACACACACACACACACACACACACACACACCTCTATTTTTGTCTTCTATCTGTCACCTAAGCTTGGCAGTAGCTTGCCCTGACTCACAAAGCAAAAGAGAAAAACACAGCTGCAGCCACCACAACAGCCGCACCTCCATCTCTCTCTCTCCATCTCTCTCTCTCCATCTCTCTCTCTCTCTCTCTCTCTCTCTCTCTCTCTCTCTCTCAATTAACTGCACAGGCATTAGACACTCTGGCTGGCTGTTAGTTTAGATCAGACGGCGAATAATACTCCACCCTCGTATTCATCACTTACTCGCAACCTGCTGCATGTGTGTGTGTGTGTGTGTGTGTGTGTGTGTGAGAGAGAGGGAGAGAGAGAGAGAATTCTAACTTTTTAAAGTCTTTTATTTTGAATGAATAGTAAGAAGATGAATTCATTGAACACATCAAACTAAACAAAAACACAAGATTCAGTTGCACCTTATGAACGTTACCTCGTATCCTACTGCAGAACATAAACTACTATCGCATGATATAAACTTTTAAGTTCCCCAAGAAGTACAAGGTGGAACCTCGAACCTAGCTGGAAACATGGTTCCACAAATAAACTCTGATTGTATTAGGGATTGGGGTTAAAAAAAAAAAGAAAAAGTCTTATCCACTTATCACCAACCATACACTCTAACATATATATTTTTAAATAAATAAACATAAAACAATAAACATGAAATGGACATGCGCACAAAAATAATTTTCCACAATCTGAATTATATTTGCAGAATTATCACTTGACGGTTTTCTGTTGAGCAGGAGCAGCAGGGGACTGTTGTTGTTGTTCCTCCAACTCCAGATGGAACTTACATTCCCAAGATGCTGTATCTTGATATGACAGAGCGTGCACATGGTATGATTTTTGTCCAATTTTTAATTGATAAAATCTGCCATGTGCATGCTCTGTCGCTTTCAAAATGGAGGTCGCGGGTTGGAGCTTGTCTAGCTGCTCTCTTACATTCCCCATGTTTAAGGTCTTTCTTATGGCTGCGTAGCTTTTTCCATTAACCTTCCAGTGTTGTTTAAGAATCTCGTCCCTGAGAACTTTAGGAAGCTCCTTCGCCTTCACCATGACTGCTACTAGTTTTGTGAAATCTTCCCAACCAGGGGCAACGTCTTTTATACTGACACCAGATGCAACAATCTTGTCATATGATTTATTTGTATGTAATATTTACTCTCTATCTATCTATCTATCTATCTATCTATCTATATATATATATATATCCTCTGAATACATTTTCCTTATCAAATTTTACTTTATGTATATGAATACATATATTTTTGTTCATATTTAAAATGACAGAGTCAAAAGACATTATGTATGTAAATTTAAGTGGATATATGCACTGGAAGTATATTAAATAACCGAAACAAAAGTGTCTGAACACTTATTTCCCCTTTTTTTTTGTCAATATTCAGTTAAAAATGGTGGTTTTCTATCCAGAAGGAGACACAGAGATAGACTGTGAGAGGGAGAGAGAGAGAGAGAGAGAGAGAGAGAGAGATGGAAAAAGGAAAAGGCATGCAGGTCTAGTCTTAAAGAAAGTATTAAAATCTCCATTAACATAAAACAAATGACACTTGTTGGATTAAAGGGATATTGTGGGAGTCGCAGGTTACATTTGCGACTGCAGAAGGGTTTAGCACTCATAACAATTTTTCATTTGCATGAAATCCAAGGAAATCTCCCTCACTCGTTATAAGTCCTCTGAATTGCTTGTGGGATTAGTTTGATGGAATTTAGCATTTACCGAAATCTAATCCTCCTCATACTTCAAGTGTATGCTCTTAATCTCTTCCTACGCTATGTTGGTATTTACCTTTATAATTTCGTTTCTTGTCTTTTCTGCACTGTTTTCTCTCTGCAGTTCTCCGAGTGCATGTTTTTCTTCCTTCCTTCTTCTCTCCTTTTCTTTTGTTTACCACTGCCCATGACCAGGGCCACAGTGGATCACGGAGGATCTAAAGACATGTTCTCTCTCTCTCTCTTTCTCTCTCTCTCTCTCTTGCACATACACACACACACACACACACACACACACACAGATAATACACTGATACAGCACAAAACAAATGGTCTCTTGGAAACCGGACAGAAAACAGGTTAAATCAGCAGCAGGAGGAATAGTGCTCTTACTGTACATAACCTTTCATAAGTGTGGTTCACCTGGGACATAAACACTGATAAACACTCAGCTCCAGAGACATCAGAGAGTTGGTGTGACCTCGGTCCTTACAGACAGAATCAGATTTTATCATAAGCCCCAAATGCAAATGAAGTCTGGATACACTGGATGCATGCACACAGTTGATCCGTATGTACCTGCTTAAAGCATTATATAATTGGACTGGATTCAATCAGATAGGGTGGGCAGCATGATGGCACAGTGGGTAGCGTTGCTGCCCAATAGGGGCTCAGGTTTGATCCTGAGCTCAGGTTGCTATCTGTGCAGACCTTTGCATGTTCTCCAAGTGTCCGTGTGGGTTTCCCAACAACATGCTGGTAGATGTATTGGTCATACTAGGTGTTAATGAGTGTGAGACTGGTGTGTCATCCAGGGTTTATTCCCAGTGTGTATGCCAGAGTTGCCAGATAGGCTCTGGATCCACCCAATCTTGATCATGGTAGGACAGAAAAGTTTGGGATTGGAGATGTTAAGAACAGGAGAGTTTGGTATAAATCAGGAATGTTTAGGATAGAAGAGGAGAATTTGGGATGGATGGGAATGTTCAGGAGAGTTTGGAATAGGATAGGACAGGATAGGATAGGATAGGACAGGATAGTTTGGGATGGGATAGAATAGGAGAGGAATGTCTGGGATAGGTGAGGAGAATTTGGGATAGATGGGAATGTTCAGGAAAGTTTGGAATAGGATAGGATAGGATAGTTTGGGATGGGATAGAATAGGAGAGGAATGTCTGGGATAGGAGAGGAGAATTTGATATGACAGGATAGGAAAATTTAAGATAAGAAAGGAAAGTTTAGGATAGTATAGGACAGGATAATATAGGACAGAAGAGTTTGGGATATGATGGGATAGCAAAGTTTGACATAAGAAAGGATAGTTTAGGATAGGACAGGATAGGATAGGACAGAAGAGTTTGGGATATGATAGGATAGGAAAGTTTAAGATAGCATAAGGATAGGCTTTTTTATAACCCTGAACCCAACTAAGATGAGTCGTATAAAAACTAGTCAATTTATAGTCCTATTTACATCCCAGGGCAGTCTGACTCAAATACAATGTGAAACGCCCCCTCTGTGACTCATCTGTAACTTTATCCTCATACACGTTACCCTAAAAAGCACTGCCAGGCTTTAGGAAGCTAACAATACACTGTTCACACTTGTTCATTTCGTTCCCTCTATCACAAAAAATGTGACTCAATTGTAGTTAACTCTTTTCCTATACATTCATATATCCAAGCATTTCATTATATCAATAATGTTTTAGTGTTCTGCGGAAAAAGATACAAACGTATAGTTTGGAGGACCAGTTTTCCTTCAGGGTACATCGACCTGTACATCATCAGGAAGATTCAACCATATGGTCCTTACAACAGTTCCTGAGTTTTCTGGTCCAATCTTAGCCCACTTTCACTCACATGGCTTTCCTGGAAGGCTAAAAAAAAAAAGGGACCAACCCACACCTACCTTATGGCAACAGTCAAATCCTAGATTGTACGTCGAGTACACAAGGAAAACAAGCGTCAAGCTTTCTCTGTGCTAGCGCCCACATGCCCCAGCAGTCACTTTCTGTCTTCATACATAGACTGAGGAGTTTCCCCTTCAATAAGCATTTAAATGAGCACTAACTGCCACTTTAAAAAGTTTTACTTACTTTTGTATGTACTATTTTTTTAAGCACTTCTGCAGTGGTGGACTAATCGCTAGCACTCGGGTTAAGCAGATCTGTCGGTAATATCATTCACAGTGGCCTGAAGGACAAGTAGGAATCAGGGCTGTTTTCTTTTAACCTCAATCATAGAAAGAAAATATTTGTTTAAATGCAACACGCCCCCAATTTCTTCATATATTTCTCGTGGCACATGCTACCATTTTCTGCATACCACCGCCTGCTCCACTATACACATGAACCAAGGACACAGGGTGTTTGTAGGAACTGTTACTAGGCATACTGATTAGCTTAGATGGATGCTAGACAATCTTCTCAGAATCAGAAATACAAACTGTTACATGCTGGTAGATGTATATCTATAGATGTGCTATGCTAAAGGGCTAAGTCTTAATGAGTGTGAGACTGGCGTCCCATCCAGAGTGTATTCCCAGTGTTCCCAGGAGAGGATTTAGGATAGGAGAAGAGAGTTTGGGAGAGGAGGGTTTGGAATAGGACGGGAATGTTTAGGATAAGAGAGGAGAGGAGAGTTTGTGGTAGGAGAGGAGAGTTTGAATGGGACAGGAATGTTTAGGATAGGATAGCAGAGAAGTATGGTTAAGAGATAGAGAGCTTGGTGGTTAAGGCATTGGACAACTGATCGGAAGGTTGTGAGTCCAGATCCCAGCACTGCCAAGTTGTCACTTTTGGGCCTTTGAGCAAGGCCCTTAACCCTTAAATGAGATAAATGTAACTTTCACTTCTGTTAAGTTGCTCTTTTTGGACCTCTTAGTTCCAGAGAAGGGAAACTGTAAAGCCACAGCATACAAAGACATTCTACACAATTGTGTGCTTCCAAGTTTGTGGCACCAGTTTGGGGAAGAACCACATATGGGTGTAATGGTCAGGTGTACACAAACTTTTGGTAATATAGTAAAACACAATACGCAGCCAACATTCATTTATACACTTCCAAATACTTTCTGAGCAAGCACGTTCCCCAGGGACTGAGATAACCAGGGAAGTTGCTTCTCTCAGGGACTCAGATACGCCCTTATTTTCCACAGTCTCTATTAATGCACATTATTAGTTTGTTATACTTGATTTAAATTATGCAAGTTAATTGGACACATTTTTTCTTTTACTTGTCTAATGAATTCATGATCTGTCCTTGTCTCTTCTGTAAGAAGAATGTGTTTCTCCATCTCACGCTGATGCTTTCCGGTGTAGAACTTGAGCCGTGAGCAGAACAGCCAACACATCATTCGTGGATAGCTTGGGAACGAACGGAAATTGTATCTCCTGAGTATGAAAGGTCTTATGCAGGGATTAAAGGGATAAGCAGCAAAAATAATCAGTGCATGATTGCAGTTTCCACTTTAAAAATAGAATGTGTGACGGTTTTCAGGAGGTGACGATGAGGCAGATTGTACTGTGAGTGTAGCTTTTTCTTTTCTCTTCTGATGGATTCATCATGCCGTGGGCTGTGGTGTCCATAAATAATGGCTGGATCACTATAGGCAACACACACACACACACACACACACACACACACACACACACACCATACCCTTACAGTGTGAATGCCTAGGGATGAGTAGTGTAGGCATGAGGATGAATAATGCAATTTGAGCGCAGAGGACACAGTGGGAATAGTGGCACTGTGACTTGATACACACACACACACACACAGCGCAGGGACACTGTCACTACGCATTACGACTCACACACTTAACCCACAATATTATTTATAGATTCGTACACACAGTGCTCAGTCACACATTTCGAAGCAGAAGGGGGTACGGGAAATATACAACAGGTTATAGTCACTGGATTACATTTCTGGATAAAAACCCACAAACACACACACACACTCACACACGCCCATCGAGATCACTGATCACACCGAGGAGAGTAAAATACAGCATATCAGTTAAAGTAGCTGAAACTTAGCAGCTAATGATTCTGTGCTAGTGACTCAGTCACCGCTAATCGATACAGCAACACTCTCAACACAGCAGTTTGGCTAATTATCAGATTTACAAAATTACCTCCTTACCACAGATTTTTTAGCAAAAAACATGCTTGGTGTTGTTGGGTGATGTTCTTTCACTTCTTTCATTTTTTTTGTACCGGAGATATAAAACTAATGTAGTCAACGAGGAAGTGATGCTTTTTAGCTGCCGGTTTAGCATTTGTGCAAATGACCATACGTTCATGCTAGCAGGTGACATTCATTTTCTATGTATGTGCATGACACAGAGTGGCAACTTCAGCGACAACAGCAATACTATAGAGCGTGTGTATAGAGAAAAATAAAAGAAATAGAAAAATAAAGCTTGGAAGGACGCAGCAGAAATCTTCGATGCCTCTGGTTAGTGTATGTAGCTTGTGCAATTAGCATGCTTTGCTAATCTGCCAACAAAACTAGTATGAAGCCTAGCACATAGAATAAATCAAACAACCAATTTTCAGCCTGATTAGTGCATTATTTCATTTGTGTTTAATGAATTAGCTTTAGAAATGTTTCAATTTTGGCTACAACTGTTTCTCATCAGAACCAAAAAAAAAAAAAAAAAACACAGGAAGAGATAAAGCGACATGAAGCTAGCAAATAAATAAATAAATAAAAATCAAACATCCCACATAGCGATATCCATCCTTAAAGTGGTTGTTGTTTTTTAAAATTATTTTTAACTGCAAAATGCGTAATCAGAGGTTTTCCCTCTTGTATTCAAAGCAGGAAATCTTGCGGTAGAGATGATTGCGTCATCTCCGTAACAGATGAGGGAGTTGGTTTACATTAGATTTATCACTGGTTATGATTTTGGTTTTGCCCACAGTGTCCCTTTAATGTTCTTAATTTAAATTAAATCTTTTGGTATCCGTTGTCCAAAGTGGCGAAGTCCGACAGCGCCGTGTTTGCGTTGTACTTTTTGCAAACACTGATGTATGACTGTCATGTGATCTCCACAAATCCAAAATGGCGCAACTTCGATGCTATTTTCTGTATTAAGTATTTTAATACTTAATTAGACATTCGAGACATTCGAGAAAGTGTGTTTTATTTGTGTTTATATGTGTTTAAAGTGACAAATTAAAATGGTGGATATGACATAATGGGTCAGGAACACAGTGTGCATGCTTAGCATGCCTTTTTTTTGTTTGTTTTCTAAATATCTAGCTAGCTAATATCATCACCAGCAGCAGCGCTTGGTATGAGACTTCTCTAGATCTTCTCTAGAATGAGATTTTCTGGTTTGAATCCTGATTAAAAATATAGTTTGAAAGACAACAATGCTTTGGTGAAGGATAGCTAGTTGGGCTTTTTGATTCTTTTTATTTTGTTAGCTATTTAGCTTCGTCGTGGATGGGAACGTGCTAGCGTAGTTAAAACAGTGTGGTCTCAGACAAATGCTACAAATGCTGAGTACATTTAGCAGGTATGACACATACAAAGGAAACGTTGTGTAAATTTTATTTCTTTAACCTTTAACTGTCTAGCTCTCTGTTTGTATTGCATTCTGCCTCACTGCGCTAGTCGCTAGCACTGGATTAGCATCTGCCATTACGTGACACGTAATCACTCAAGCCGAAGGGGGGAAAAGACACATGAAGGCACATTCGTTTTAACTCTTTCAGAAAGATTTAATTAGAAATACTGAACACAGGCTTCTTTCAGAGTCGGGTGAAAGGAAGAAAAAGAAAAAATCTCACAGACAGAAGAACAGAACTGATGGAGGGATTTTAGACAGTAGAGGTGTGATGTATCTTGTGCACAGTGTCAGGTAACAAGGTGTAGAGGACAAAAGTGGAACAGTTACCAGTGTGTGCGAGTGTGTGAGTGAGTGAGTGTGTGAGTGAGTGTGTGTGTGTGTGTGTCTTAAAGGCTGCATGCATCACTGAGGGAGGCACAGTGAGCCATCTGCCCAATTAGGCATCGCGCCCACCACTGCACTCTTCTTTTCAATTACCACTGTGTTCCCAAAGAACACACACTCTCTCTCTCTCTCTCTTGCTCTGTCTCTCTCTCTGTCTCACACACACACACACACACATATAAACACACCCACACTCTCACACACGGTCTAATTTTGCCAAAATTACCAGTGTGAAGCTCGTAATGATAAGAGATGTTATTGATACCAAATGACACACACAGTTTTTGCACAATTAACCTGCTTCTCTTATCTCAGGCTCTTACAGAACCTTACAAAAGTGTTGTTGTGGTGCAGATTTCACATCCAAACAAGCACACAGCTAACAGAACTGATCTGAAATGAGGGGTGTAAATGCCAAGCTGTTCCGTCCTGATGTCCTGTGTCACGTTTCTTACATGAAGGTCAAACAATATCACTGTCGTTCTAATTTTTTGTGCTAGATAACTAGCGTCACAGCAAAGGATTATCTTTCTGATCACGTTAGCCACATTACTAGCTAGCTAATATCGAACAATAAGCTAGCTAGTGTTGTAGCAAGGGCTATTGTATTAGTATTAATTGTATTGATTGTTTAAAAAAAAAAAAAAGCCATAGACTACTCAACTAATACATTCTCAGCTGTGGGGATGTTGAACAGTCAAGGTGGTGGGAAAAAAAAGAGGCAGACGGTAAAGAATATAAGAATAAAGGTAAATTTACTTTGGAATAAAAATAAATTTACTGCAAACTGCACAAGAGTTATGTTGGATTGGTTATATTTTTTAATTGCAATTAATTGAATTCTTTTTTTTTTTGGCCTTAATGGAATGTTAGCACCTTGATATCACGTGCAATTTTCTAAAAATCCTCCACTCCGGAATTCTTCCCCCAGTTATTTTTGTTGCCCTTTCAAGCAAAATAAAATTGAAATAAAATCGCTTGCAGTGTAGCAGAGGGAATTTTGTTGTGACAGCGTTGTTTCGGAGCCGCGGGTTGCACATCACTATCCAATCCTACTCGGCTGGTTTAGAGCCAGATTAGTGATGAATTGCAATTCAAAGAGACTGATCCAGACCCATTTTTGGATTCTGCTGAGGCCGGAATTGAATGTGGCGGAAAAACCTCCTAGATGCTACTGTAGACAACGCATCCTCCATCATTAAGCTATGAGGAGCTTCCATGCTGCGCGCTCTCAGTTTCAGACTCATCAGTTAGAGTATGTCACGACTCCGCTCAGAGCCCAGTGCTTTTCCTCAGCGTGATGTGCACAGCCCGTGCTCTTATCAGGACATTTGTTTTGTTTTCACGTCCTAGTCCTGTCTTCGCCCGTGTTTTGTCATTGGTTGGTTGCCTCTTTGTGTTAATCTGTTGTCAGTTTAGCCTTTGTTTAGTATGTCTATTTATACCCTGTTGTGTCTTTGTTTCTTTCTGAAGTCTCCTCCTATGTATGTGTGAGTTACGTAGCATTGTATAACTTCTGTGTTTATTCTGTTTTTTTCTACTCATTCCTGATTTTTTTCAACCTACTGATGATTACTGGTTTGCTCCCGGTAAACGACACACTGAGTATATGCACTTATGTCCTGCCTCTAATCATACGTTACAGGTTTCAACTGAGCTGCTAGTACGTCCACACAAGGGCGTTTTAAGTATCTTTAAATAATGTACTATGATACACTTATTTATTATTTTGTAAATTGTAGCCTATTTTTTTTTTTTTTTATTGCAGGTCGACTAGTAAAAAGTTTGTAGTTGTGCAACCCTTAGCTCTTAGTTGTGGATTTTTAACATGGATGCTTGGATCCCTAGTGTGTTAATTATACACTCCTGGATGTTAATTATTCCAGATGCTGTGGCAGCTGAGGTTGTGAGTCAGACCCTTACAGTCAAGAGATGTTTTTTTTTTTTTGTTTGTTTGTTTGAATGCACAAGACACTGAAATGCTGAACCACACACACACACACACACACACCCACACACACACACAGACACACACACGCACACCTGTCTTGGAACACCATATTTCTCA
This sequence comes from Pangasius djambal, assembly GCA_022985145.1. Taxonomy (NCBI): domain Eukaryota; kingdom Metazoa; phylum Chordata; class Actinopteri; order Siluriformes; family Pangasiidae; genus Pangasius; species Pangasius djambal. Next base: position 3,667,898 of record CM040987.1, on the reverse strand, counting down.
CGAACCACAAACTCTGGCCTTTTCAACTCAAAACAATGGGCTGCCTAACTCCGCCTGTTGTCATGGCAACCCGTGACTCGGTGGCATTAGGAAACCTGGTGATGTGTGGGCTTGACCTTTTAGGAAAAAATCACTGTAGAGTCACTGCCACAGGAAGTATGTGTCTGTATTTGTATTTGTGTAAAGCTTTGTTTTGGAGATGCGACACCGAGCGTATCATTAAGTCATATCATCACTTGTTGGCCTGACACTGAGGTGTGTGCAGAACACGCGTGTAGTGTCAAAAGGGTCATTAGAAGGACGTTAGAGAGTGGCAAAAGTGTGCTGTCGTATTTGGTGTGTTAGGAATAAAAGGCAACAGGGCATGCTGTTATGGGAAAGTCACAATGGAGTGGTGTGATGCAGCCTGATGAGAAATGGATCCTGGCATGAAGTTGATGATTTTCCAATAACAGCATGTCCTAGTGTGTTTTATTCCTCGTATAACACAGCAATTTGCCAATGATTCCAGTTTTTATTTCAACATTTTTTAAATTGTATTTTTATCTGATCATTGTTACATTTAATGCTTTGGAATGTATGAAACAAATTAGTTCCTGTCGTTCCCTTACCGGATTCTCTTTTCTTCTATCTTGAAGATAATAAGATAAAAACAACACAGCTTGGCAAGTTACCAAGAAACCGTAAAGCATAAACATCTCTGCCCTGAAGACTTTCCAGTGTCAGAAAACTTCGTTTCAGCTTTACCCCTGACTGTTACAAAAAGCTGACACTGGAGACTCCTTCCAGAAGATGCTAAATAAACATCTCCTTATAGAAAACTTCACCATATCGATGATTACACATGTTTTTTATCTTTAAGTTCAGGTGTAGAATCTTAAGTCCCTGTGCTAGTTACTATGGAAACGATAACGTATTACAAATCGTGCGTTAATATAAACCTGTGGTTAGCCTCATAGCTGGAACTATTGTCAGAGATGCTGTGATAGGAAATTAATCAACACTTTCTAACCAATCAGATTCGAGAATTCTACAGAGTGAATGCGGGAAAAAAAGAAACAGTCGTGAGAAGTTGGCGAATTTGCTTAGTGTGTCACGACAACAATTCAACAGGTCTATAAACAGTGGGATAAACTTGTGGAATTTTTTTTTTTTTGGAACTCTGTGTGAATTGCACCCAGGCAGAGGAAGAGTGGGCTAAAACTGACAGGCACTCGCTCAAAACGCTGATGGCATCCTTACCTGACTGGATTGTTGCCATTATTGAGGCAATAACTGGAGGTGTTAGCAGGTATCACAGGAGAAATGACACATGGGAGCTTAAGTTGTCCCTGAAAAAGAAACTAATTTGATATAATATAAACATCTTTATGATCTATATGAGGAAACCATTTATTTACCACTTGCGTGACAACAGTGAGATATCACCATCTGATTTTCTAAAAGAAAGTCAATAAAACATCTTCGAACACTGCTACTTGGTAAATAATTTACAGGTGAAAATGGCGAATAGATTCATTATCGCAACCAAATTTGCACACTGATTGCTGATAATTCAGAAATTGACATTTATCTATGCAAATGAGGCTTCGGTTAATTAAAAGTGCCTAGATTTGCATACTTAATAAAACCAAAATATCTAGTTTTTGGATGATGTTAGAAATAAAATGTTTATTTCAATGTGAAGACATTTAATCAAGAAATTATAATGCACTACTATAAACAAAAGCATTTCATGTCATTTGTTCGGTATAAAATCCAGTGCAACAATGTCTGAGAAACATCTAGAAACTTAGATTTCTGTACCAGAGTGACAAAGTACAATTACCTACGCCTGTATCTGTGCTTTACTTGAGATTTTCTTCTAACTTCCAACACTTGTGTCTTTTGCTTCCTTTCTACTCACATACATCTTTCAAACATTACTTCGTTCCTCTGTAATCATATATTTGTAATGTCATAAGGTGAGTTTTTAGCATCAGACAGCTTCAAGTAGTTGATTATTACTAAATTACTAACACATCTAAACGTAAATAGATGTGACAGCGAAGATGAGACCTGTAATACCCATCACTGTAATCTCTCCGCTGCTATGTGCACTTTGTATTTGTCACAGCTGTTATTGTGACAGCGAGCTATTAGCATTCAGCTAGTCACCGTTTTTGTCATGCTAGCTAACATTTGAGAGATTAGGAATAAAGCTCTTGTTAGTCGTCGTCCATTTTTCTTTGCTTCCTTGCTGAATGTAACTTAAATCAGTGTCTTTTTCTTTTTCATCCATCGATTTTAAAAGATTTTATACTTTTCTACTTTATTTTGAGGGAACATGTTTAAGCTGTAAGTCAACTTGTAGTAGAATTTTGTTGTATTTACATGAGTACTTTCACTTTTTCTTGAGTAAATAATGTAGGTATTTTTTACCACTTCTGATTCTGATTATAGGGGGGGAAAACCTCATTTTGAAAAATCGCTTTAAAAATACAATGTAAAGTGTTTCCACTTTAGTATGTGGTTGTATAAAGGAAACTGGCATGTATGTCATAATGACATATACACTCGCTGTTCACTTTATTAGGAACAGCTGTACACCTTCTCATTCATGCAGTTACAAATCAAGCAGATACAGGTCAAGAGCTCTCTGTGACTTTAACCGTGGCGTGGTTGTTGGTACCAGATGGGCTGGATTGAGTATTTCAGAAACTGCTGATCTCCTGGGAATTTCACACAAAACAGTCTCTAGAGTTTAAACAGATTGGCGCGAAAAACAAAAAACATCCTGTGAGCACAGAGCCTGCAGGCTAAGACACCTGAGTGAGATGAGAGAGATCAGAGGAGAATGACCAGACTAGTCTGAGCTGACAGGAAGTCTATAGTAACTCAAATAATCACTCTTTACATCCGTGGTGAGCAGAAAAGCAAAAAGAGTAAAATAAATTCCTGCATTTTGACATTTATTATTAGCGTTTGATATTTTTTACCACTACTGGGAGGCTGAAGTGTCTATTGTTTATGTGATCCACATAGAAGAAAAAACATGACCCCCGGGATAACAAAGTGGCTGTCAAATCCGAATCAAAGCCGATTCCGGAGCCACCAAGAATCCACAATCCGATTCAGTCCGGACATTATGTTGCACTCACTCACCTGTCTATTGAACTCACCTGTTTCCTTGTTAACACGCATTTACTTCTGTGTATTTATACCAGTCATTCACGGCTTTTTGCTTAGAATTCCGAGAATGAGGGAAAGGGATGATGGCTATTTAATGAAAGAAGAAAGAAAAGAAGAATGTATATAAATGTACAAAAAACACACTGTTGAGCATGTACTTATTCAATATAGTCAATATCAGGAGATGAAAAATATTTTAGACAAAAAGAAGTTTTAAAAGACTTTTTAGGGGGAAAAAACAGAAAAAACATAAATAGCAAAACAGGATTTATACAGAACTTCTGTCTTGAGCATGTTCCCATGAAATTGAAGTTACAGCTTTATCTCTGACTGTTACAAAGCTCACTGACACTGGAGACTCCTTCCTTGAAAGGAGCACCTGCTGTACAAGTCCAAGTGATTTAGCTGTTAATATAGAAATGCATAGAATGAACAAATATTAAAAATAAACCTGTGTTTTGAACTACTGTCAGAGCTGCTGTTGTAGAAAATGAATCAATACCTTCTAACCAATCAGGATTGAGAATTCAACACGGCTGTGCTATAAGTGTGTTGTATTTATGATACATTATTGATGATACAAGGGTCCGGAATATGCAGCCTGCATGTCCTATACAGTTCCTTGTTCTTTGGCCTTTTTAAATAAACGCTTGTTGAGTCTTATAATATGTGACCTTTAGTTTGAAAGTGTGTCTGCAGGTGTTCCTTAACCGTTATATGAGAGTTTAAGTGCCCTTCTGTGCTCACGAGACACAGTGATCATTAGTTCGCCCACTCCGGACCACTAAGCATTAGTAAGGGTTTGGTTGTGTGAGACTCTTTATATCTCGAGCCAGGTGTTTCATAGGAACATGCTAATTATCTGTATACACTCCTCCCAAGCATTTATTTGGGACGACAGTGTAATTATATGATCCGAGGGAGTTGTAGGCATTCAGCTACTGCTAATATGGATGCTAATACTATTCACAAGGTAGCTATAGATGTCTGGGTATGTTATAAGTGGCATTAAGAGTCATTTTGTAAGAATCAATGGCATTGGTTAAACAGATTCTGTATCTGTCTTTGTTTCTCGTTGACGAGTTTAAATCCAGAGCTGCCAACGCTGACAGCACAGATGGCGCACAAGCTTCTTCTGGGGTTTGCTAATAGTAGAGAATAACTCATTTAGAAGATGATAAAAGAAGGCAAGACAAAACATGTGGTGGATTATGATGATGTAACATACCCTTAGTGAACATAAAATCGGTCGATTAGCGGAGTAGCATAAGTTTAACTTCTTCACCCAGGCACTGTGGTGTTTTTTGCGCAATATTACGAGGGAGGAACGTGACAAGTGCTTTTTCCTGAGGGCATCTAAAGAGTACAAATCATCTACTCATGGACATAGCAGAGCGAGTTTTGGGGATTAAATGGGTTAAAAGACAATAACATGTTGAGGGTAAAATGATTGTGAACATAACATGCTAAAAATATGATTAATGCTCATACCTAACTAATACAGTGCAGTGGATGAAGTAAGCAATAAAACACTGTTGTGAGAGTGCTGTTGTATTAAATCTGCGGCAAGTGATTTTTCTTTTTAAGTCAGAGCACTGGTTGTAATACTTGGCGAAGTCCTCCTAACATTCCTGCAGCTTTAATAAAAATATCTGCTAAGAGGAAAAACTCCCCAGGTTCTACAAATAAAAGAAAAAAAAAACAAATTAAGTAGAACCACCAACGTTCAACCAATCAGGACAAAGGAGTGTTTCTAAATCCATTTCTATTATATTGCCTGTTAATTCAGAAAGCTTGCCTTCTTCCACTTATTGACGTCATCACGTCATTGATTTGTTACCTGACTGTGTTCACCTGTTCTGTGTTTGGTTCTTGATTCATTTGCCTACTTATGTCCTCTGTGTTTCATTGTTTGTTGTGAAGTTTTGTCAATAGTATCATATATTACCAAGCGTCATAAGCTACCATAAGCTATCATAAGCTGCCAAGCGTCATCCAGATATGGGTCAAAAACAACGAGCATTCTAATTCTTGTTGCTTTTGACCCACGTCTGTGTACTCGACTTATTCAAATATGGATATGCCGATGATTACCTGTCGGCATGTGCTTTGACCCCTACTTTAAACTCTCTTTAGGGTAGCTATTTTGGATTATCCATATTAGACACCAACATGGATTGTGGTTTTGCCGAACATATTTTTGCATCTTGTGTTTAACTTCTGTGCTGTTCTGCCATGTAAAACACCACATGAGTTATACAGAATGAGCAAGGGCTGAATTCGATTCTTCTACATGAGTGGGAGGACGTGAGTGCTCAGTGGTTAAGGCTTTGGGCTATTGCTTAGACGGTTGTGAGGTCAAATCCCAGTGTTGCCAAGATATACTGTCACTGTTGGGTCCTAGAGCAAAACCCTTAACTGCTCAGTTTTATCCTGTCTCAATTGTAAGACTCTTTGGATAAAAGCATCATCGAAAATGAGCAAATGTAAAATCTAAATGTAAGTATTCTAGCCATTATAACCAAAATGGCACTTCCTCTTCCGGCTCGTCCGCTATAATGGCAAAGGCACTATTTCATGCCCGGTGTCTGCAGGAGCTCCTGAAAATAAACGACAATGACATTTCATTATATATATATATATATAAGACTACTTGCAGAGCTCCTTCTAGTAAGCTGGAGAAAGATGTCAGTATGCTACTGTATGCTTCATCATACATAAACTACTATGAAGGGAAGAAAATACCTATTAATTGAACCAAACACGCAGGCTAACATCGTTGCTGTCTCACTGTACTGCTGAATATAAACAGTGCTTCTGGAGACATGGAAATACATCATAGCCCCGAGTGCAAGTAGCCCATTGTGTGAAATTTGGCACTCAGGGTGGCCAATCAGATGCCCGGGGAGGCAAATGGCATCTCCATTCCGGATGTGGAGTCAAAGAGAGAGCTGTGGTGTGAACGCACACACACATACAAAACACAGCTCGTGTGTTCTCATATTTCCTGTAAATTGCCAAAAATGGCATAATGAAAACATATATACAAACAATAACACACGCAATGCATGTGCTGAATCTAGCAGTGCTGGCCTTTGGCACTGTGACAGCTGGATCATCACAAACAAGTTCATCTTTATTCCAGGACTACGAGGCAATGCATCACGGACTTCCTGCAGCTTCTGGCTACTCACCAGAGAAAGAGAGGGAGAGAGGGGAGAGAGAGAGAGAGAGAGAGAGGGGGAGAGAGCTGAACGAATCCCCTCGGCTACACACCCAGTCCATGGAGGTGGCACTGAGCATGTGCAGTGTGCAGGATGACAATGCTCGGTCATTGTCCGTGTCTCAGGGTGGAATGCGAGGGGAGCTTACGGCGCTAAATACAAAACTATCACTCTAAAGATGACATGGCAAAAAAGTTCCCACATAGTACACTCGGCACCAGATCTGAGAAGCATTTTTTTGGCTTCTAAAAGCTGGTGCTCACCAAAATTGTTGCATTACACAAGGGTTTGTGTATGTTGTTTAAAAAAAAAAAAATAAATCCATGCAAAAGAGCTGTTCAAAGTCCCTGTTAGTCCCCGCTAATGTACTGCTTATATGGATTACTACGTGTTTTTTTTTAAACATTAAACAGTAAATGAGGATGAGAAATCAGCATATTACCCAAAATATTACCCAAATATTTTTAATTGTTTCTGAATATGTTGATCCCATTTTTAATACATTTTAATCTTAAGAGTACAAGATCTTAACCAGAGCCTGTAGAACAGCATACTGCTACTTCCAGGTTGACCCCGTTCATCAATAATTTACATTTTAAAAGATAATTTAATGAAAAAAATACACTTTCTATTAAAAAGCAGCATACATGGACATGCAAGGTGGCAGAACACACACGATTGTCCTTTTTTACACTGAAAGAACAAAAGATTTTACTTCATAGATCAGTAACAATAGATTATGTTGTCTTCATCTTAATTATAGCCGAGTGCATTATTTCTAGTATTTCTTTGCTACCGTAACATCCCCTTCTGGGATCACTAAAGTGTTTTCTTAACTTTTGAAAGCAAAATGATCTTTCCTCAGAAATTGAATTATGTCTCTATGAAGATAGTCGTATTTATGGCTATGAGCACAAATGTAATTTTGCGTCGGATGTTGTGTTGGCCTCTGCTCTGTCTTGCTAGTTAGCGCTGCTGGAATGAGCCATAGCAGTGCGAGCTGTTCTCTGCTCTGTTTAGCGCTGTGTGTAGGGATGTTGTCTTATTGCATTAACGCGGTTCACGGTGGACCTTCATGAAACAGCTCAATAAGGGAGATCAGCGTCGCTCTTACACAGGTGAATTCAGCATTTTATTGAGGAAGTAGCTTAGCAGTTGCATTTGTTCAAAAAGTTTAAAGGTGTTTTCAAGATCGGTAGTAATCATATTTCACAGAAATTTACTTTATTTCAGCCTTTGTTTGCGTTTTTCCAGCCCTGAAATTAGCTCCGCCTGTTCACTTCTGACCCATGTCTACTAACAAGGCTTGAGTATCTTCAGCAGAAGAGACGGGGTCAGTTGGCTTGCTTGTTTTTCAAATCAATTGTAATTCATAATGCAGGCACAGAAAGGCTTTACAAATGACATACAGCTCCTTTAAGGTTCTGCCCCAGTGACCTGAAAGTTATGAGTTTGAATCCCAAGTTTGTTAGAGAGCCATTGTTTTTGTTCTGAAGAAGCTTCTTATAACTGAACACCTCAGCTAGAGTGTGTGCTTGGATTGGTAATAAGTGAACAAATACGCAATCTTTATTGCTACAGCACACAGGAGGAATGCACATAAACCCCATATTAGACACGATAAGGACGATTAAATCTAATAAATGAGAAAATTAGTCTGCCTTTTAAAAGTGGTCGTTGAGTCTCAGTCTGGGGAATAGCAAAGAGAAGGATGAGGGGGGAAAAATCAAAGGAAAGAAAAGCATTTAATGAGTGAAAGTATGAGCAGTAAATGTGTCACATTTGTATAGAAATGTGATTCATATAGAAATGTAGTCACGTACAACCAGAGGGTCCACAAGGATGTTTCGTTATTTTTATAGCAGATAAGTTACAGTAAGCTACTATGAAAGTTGTTATACACTTCCAGTAAAGTTTTAACACCCTATAGGCAATTTGAACCTTTTGTTTAAATTTTAAATACTCTAACATAACTAAGGAATAAAGAATAAGTGAATCAATAAATGTTTATTATTAAAGCTTTTATCATGAATCCCCACAGTGCACAGCAATGCATGAACTTTTTTTTTTGTTTTTGTTTTGGCTTTGGTTCTGTCTCCTCCCCTGTCTTTTTATTGGTTAATTTCCCATATGTGTGCACCTGTTCTTAGTTCTGCCTTTCATTAGTTTGTCTATTTATACCCTTGTGTCGGTTTTCTCATTACGAAGTCTATTCCTGTTTATTTCCGGTTTTCCGGCTCTTCTCGTTTTCGATTGTGGCTTTTTAATAGTGCCTATATGTGTATTGACCCCTGCTTCATATATTGCTGTACAACCCTTAATGCTAAGTTTACACACTAGCATCCTGCCTCTGACCACACATTAAAGGTTTATTGTATTAAGAAATGTTAGCCTTGATTTTATTGGAATGCTCTAGATCTAATCTAATCAGGAAAGGCCAAAAACTTTTTAGCACTCTAATTAGGCACTTCAGGCATGCCAAGTATTTATGTTTTACAGTTAATATTAGAACGAGTGCGCCTGCCTTTAATAAGGCACTCATTTAGAGTCCCATTAGGATCTGAGAGTGAGCTGTTAATATGTTCCACGCAGATTTAGCTTTCTTTATTTAATTGCTATAATAGTGATTAAACTGTAATAAGGCATAAGAATTCAAAAACTTTTGATGGGCAGTGTAGTTGTTTTATTTATTCATTCATTCATTCATTCATTCATTCATTCATTCATCATCAGTAAGCACTTTATCCTCATCAAGATCCCGGTGGATCTGGAGTCTATATGGGATGCCACTACATTCACACCTAGGGGCACATCACACCACCTTGTCAGTGATTATTTTCCTATAACAGCATCCTTTTGAGTGTTTTATTCCTAATATGCTTTAAAAAGCTGGGACATGAAATGTGCTCCACGTGTTTAGAAGATGACTGGATTCAGCTCCACCTTTTTGATTTTTATCCGAAACAACTTGCAGGATATGTAGATAAATGTAAATTCGCTGGTGAGGATATTACCCACTCTCTTGTTTCCTGTCCTTTCCTCAATTCCTGCACCAAATTACATTAATCTCATCTGCTCTCTTCGAAAATACGTCAGTACTGAGTGTCCAGGCCTGGCAAAACAGGAAGCGTGTGTATATTAGCGTTGTGTGTGTGTGGTTTCACTACACTGATTTGATCCGACACTGCCGGAATGTGAGCATTTATCAGCAATTCTGCTTGTTTTCTGCCTCCGTGACTCTGTGACACTGAAGCAGACAGAGACGTGTAACGTTTAATGTATTCACCCAAACGCCCAGCCACTTGCCCTGACAATGGAGTTCAACAATAAGTCATGGACTCTCTGCATCTGTACAATAAATAATTGTGTGTGTGTGTGTGTGGGCATGGGTCAGCTCACTCACATGCCATAATCCAAACATCTCCTGAAATCCCTTCACACTGTCAGCAGATTTAAAGAGCCGAACTCACCCGCGCTGCCGATGGAGAAAAGGGCAGCTTCTGACTTTGATAAAGGCCAGCTTTCTCGATCTCTCTGTCTCCTTCTCTTGCTCTTTCACTCTCTATCCCTCACACACACATACACGCTTGTTAATGTTAATGTCAGTGTCAATAAGGAGTCCATGGTCAGCATTCACAGGCAGTAAACGAGACATTTCAGAACGAGCTGATGTTGAGCTCTATTAAACTCTGAAGTCAGATATTTCCAAGTTGGTACTTTTAAACATGGATACGAATTTTAGCTTTGTATTTGTGTGAGTGTATAGCAAAAAATGTGCATTCTGTCTATTAATAAATTAAGAAAAACCCTTAATTTAGAGATCTCCTGTAAACATTTATGGATAGGCTTTTATCTGTTCTATTCACAGCTCCTTATTAAATAAGCTTTTCTGTTTTTTGGGAGCTGCGACAGAATGTGAGACAATTCAATGATCAGAATTGTGAATAACTGAAACATGCCCCTTGTTTTATTTGTGATTTTTGCACCTCATATGTGTAATTGCCTGAGCAGTTCATAAGGATTTGGTTAATCGTGAGGTTTTAATAGCAATGTGCTTCATAATGAAATTAATGAAATTCTAATGCTAGGGGAAAGACTTCGAGGCAAAAGGATTTTTTTCTGCAATTTTTTTTTTTTCGGCAACATTTTCAACAGAGAATTCTGTTGTTCCTGGACTGATGGTGGAACCAGATGATCCATAATTATTCCATGGTGTATTTCCAGAGTTCCAGGCACAATGGAAAGCAAAATGAACGGTTTGAGGACAGCACGGTGGCATCTCTCAGCTCCTGGGTCCCTTTTTTAAAACCTGATCTCAGGTTACCATCTTTGGTTTTCCAGTTTTATGGTGGTAGGCTACTCTAAATTGCCCCTTGGTGTGAATCAATGTGTGTGTGTGTGTGTGTGTGTGTGTGTGTGTGTGTGTGTATGGTGCCCTACAATGGACTGGCATCCTATCCAGGGTGTATTCCCACTTCACACCCAGTGTTCCCGGGATATGCTCCGGATCCACAGCCCTGACCAGGATAAGGCACTTACTGAAGATGAAAGTATAAGTCACAAGCACATATAGTTTGACGATTCTCTCAACTTGTGTCTGAGGACTTGAAGCTTTATTAATGCTTATGCATATCTTTTAAGCAAGCTCTGCTGACTCAGTTGGGACCCATTGACCCCTGTCCCCACTTTATGCTGAACTTTTATGCTGCACATTGACCTGAGATATTTTCAGACTCTCCTCACATACATATTTTAATACTTTTATTTGCATCAGAGTCCTACATTATCATAAAGTTCTGAGTAGTGCTCACTCAGCAGTTAAGGTTCCGTGTGAGTGATGGATTGTGAGTTCAAATCCCAGGACTACCAGTGAGCCACTGTTGGGCTTTTGAGCAAGACCGGCACCAAAAATACAGGTAATGCCAAAAACCCTTGCTTGAGTGGATGATCTCACTCCTGCTGTAATCATAAAGGCTGTCCTGTTGCTCATCTCAGAACTCTTATTCACAATCTGCTCACACTTAATCCTCTTTGTCTTTATTCTTTTACACCTGTATACTACTATAATTTATAATCCCACTATCTGATGTTTCCCAGAAGAGGAAAAGTTCCCTTTTGAGTCTGGTTGCTCTCAAGGTTTCTTCCTCCTGTCATGTCAGGGAGTTTTTCTTCACCACTGTCGCCTCTGGCTTGCTCATTAGGGATCTACATCTGGATAGTGATGCAAATGCAAAGACAACGTAAGCAATTACTCCGCACATGACTGTTAATAACAGCATACTGTCTGACATTACAGTGAATATATATTAGGGACGCAAACAAAAACAAATATTTAATGCCCCGTGGTGCAGTTCTGATGCTCACGTGCCCATTGTAGGCACTTTCGGCACTGTACGGGGGTCGGAATGGACACTCTGACCGGTCTGCAGCTACGCAGCCCCATATGCAGCAATGATGCACTGTGTGTTCTGACACCTTTCTATCATAGCCAGCATTAACTTTTACAGCAATTTGTTCTATCATGGATTATCTAGCATGGATTTGTTCAGTATATCTTCTGTGGGATCCGACCAGACACTCTTCGCTCCCCACGTGCATCCGTGAGCCTTGAGCGCCAATGACCCTGTTGCCGGTTCACGGGCTGTCCTTCCTTGGGCCACTATGGTTAGGTACTACCCACTGTGTACCAGGAATACCCCACAAGACCTGCTGTTTTGGAGATGCTCTGACCCAGTCGTCTAGCCATCCTTTTTTTTCTTTTCTTTTCCAGACAGCCTTTAAGAAAGCCTTTGACAAAAGAAGAACGTATTGAAATCATTCTCATGGCTGGATCAGGAAGCTCTTTATTAGGTATAAGGCTGAGATGGACATGCAATTACACATACCTACATAACATGAGATGTTAGCATGAGTTTATCATGAGTGCGAGAGACGACTCCGGGTGTGTTTACGACGAAATGTCGATCATGTACAGGATGTTTTGTAAATAAAGTTACAGTTTGCTGAAAAATGTTAATTCCACCTATGTGTGGAGATTTTCGGGACACCCTGTATATATACATAAGCACTATGCATACAGTGTGTATGTATGGATTTCTGTATAGAAAGATCCTCAGCACTCATAGCTGTCAATCAAGCATGGCTTCTCTTCTGTCCCTTCCTGACAAGACGTGCATCTGCTTGACATAATTGTTTTAGCATTTAGAACTAGCGGTCTTCTTAGCTCCAGAGGCTCTTAGATTTACATAATAACAGCCCTCAGCATTGACATCAGTGTGAAACACAGAGCTTGTTTAACTAGATTACATCAGCATCAGTATCCTCTAATTTAACTTGCCATTACATTACAGTGCTGAGTGTACAGTGACTGACTTGTATTGTAACTCGGGTTATGGAGGTATATTTATCTGTTGGTATTCTGTTCCAGAAATTCGGAAATACTTATATGTTTAATGTTATGCTATGTCAGGAATAAAACGCAACAGGGTGTGCTGTAAGGAAAACAATCAACAATGATATTCAACAAGTCTGGAAGTGCTTTGTTCTGATTATACCACGGCAAATTAATTCGTATCTGTTTACAGTTACATTTAACGTTACCGAACGTCCACACAACAAGTTATCGCTCAGCAGTTATAAACAATTGTTCCCTCAGAAGGCGCGCACTTTTTTTCCTCTTACTCTGTTGAAGAAAAAATACAGCTTGATACATTACTGAGAAAACTTACTTTTATGTGGGCATGAGCGAGTAACTGCATGGTCAGGGTCATGGTGGTTAAATTAGGCTACTGCTTTGTTTATAAGAATTAATGAGGAACTAAAAAAATCTGTTTACTGTTAGGCTTAAATTATATAATTAGCTATACAAGATGTTTCCGTAGAATATACCTTTTAATATTATAAATTAATTGGAATATAACTTTTAAATGAATTTGTCAGCCCTTCTTTGTACCATTATAGCAGCTTCAATTGCATGAACCACTTAAGATTGTGTTTACGTTGCTGTTGATTATTTTAAATATTTGGATATAAGTTTAAATAATAAAGTCAAACTCAGGCCTAATGAATGAAGTGTAACTGTGTTGTTCTTCAGTAGTTAATGATATGGAACAGTATTACGCATGGTAATACATTACTAATTACTGAGGCGGTAGTGTTTTGTTATTTAAAAGTAAATTATTTGCAACACCTCTGGAAGTATGTTAATGGAGAAAGTTTGTTGCTCATTGCTACATTACAGCCTTGTACTTTTCTTGGTTATTGTTGCCCATTTCTCTCTTAAGGCCTCGACTGGCTAAATAAAAACAACACACTGACCCTGTGCTCCTCTGAGACCTGTAATAGCTCATATAAACATTTACATTTTAGACACTTGGACAGTTATTGGAATAGGGCGAAGTATATTAGGTAGTAGATCTTCAGGAGGAAGGTAAGGCTTCGCTGATGGGAATTAACATCAGTGTGATCAGTAATTAATCGGTAACACAAAACACACGAAATGGGCATCCACAGGTTGACGTGCGTGTATATTTACCCATCCACACGAAAACCACAAGGCAAAATGGAGGCCTAGACACAAAGAATTTATATAAAATTATGTTTTAAAAATATCTGTATACGTGTAGGCGGGGCCTAAGACTGAGATCCTGCTGAGAACTCAGAGTTAGCCTTCTGCTTCTGATTAGATGCATTTCAACAAGCCTTTTCTCCATTACAGTTAGGATTTGAGTGTGTGTGTGTGTGTGTGTGTGTGGGTAGCAGATGGAAATGGGAAATGGAATAGGATGAGTTGCACACTTGGGGCTGAGAGTTGTGTGTATGTGTGTGTCTAACACAGTCAAGGGTACAAAAACGATCAGAGGAAAGTGGACCCTAGGCCCTGTGTATAACTTAATGGCCATGTCCATCCTCTCTCTCTCTCCATTTCTCCATCACTTGTTCATTCTCCTCTTCTCTCTCTCTCTCTCTCTCTCTCTGTCTTTCTAGGCTCTAATCCCTCAGACAGTGCTTTCATTTGTTTCATTCAACTCATTCACATTATTGCATTTATTCTCAGCGATCTAAAATAACTTCTTGGAGAGAAAGAAGAGAGAGACAGAGAGAAAGAGAGAAGCAGACATAGCAAAGCACAAGGAGACTGACAAGTAAGAAAGGCATTAAAGAAAAAGGCAGTGAGATACAAAGGGATGGAGTGAGAATAAAAGAGAGAAAGAGGGGCAAACTATAGAAAGATAGATCAGGGAGTAAGACTGAGTTGAACTGAGATAGCAGGAAAAAAAAATAAAGAGTGAGGTAGAGAGAGAGAGAAAAACAGAGGGAGAGGGAGCAAGAGAGGAATAAAGAGAGAGCAAAATAGTAAAGAGAGAAGGAGAATCAGACAAAATGCGAGCAAGAGAAAAAAGGATTAAGAGAGATGATGAAAGAGTCGGAGATAAAATTAGTAAGCTATATATTGGCCTGATATTATAACCCTTGATATTCGCTTTGGCAATAATGAAATAAAACACTTGTGCCAATAAAGTGTCATTAAACTGGAAAAAAAATGAACTGAGAGACAAAGAGAGATTGCGTGAGTGAACAGAATAAGATGAGATATTGAAGTAGAAACAGTGTGAGAAAAACGGAGGAAGAAGCCGAGCGAGAGAGTGTAGGGTGTTGATCGTGGAGTTGATGGACAGGATGCACGTCTGTAAAAACGTCTGTAAATGTGTTCTTTATTATGGTTAATCCAAGAATCAGAGTTCATGGCAGTGGTCAAAACACAGGAAGGAAAAAAGTATACATGGAGCTATAAAATGAGGCAAGAACACAAGGCTTAGAAATGCATGATAACATCAATGAGGCTTCGCAGAGAAAGAGACAAAGAGAGGTATAAATAGGCAAACAAACAAGAACTAACACAAAACAGCTTAACACAGTCAGGTGGCATGCAAATGAAAAAACAAGGGCAGAGACAGGACCAGGAAGTGAAAACAAAGAGCACATGGCTATTTAAATAAAACATGATAAGCCAGGCATTGCCCAGATGGGGCAACATCCTGAGTGGAGGAAGAGGAACATGGAGCAAAGACCTTGCTGCTGGCAGGAGGTGGAGGGACGATGACATCCACTGGGGAGTCGGGAGGAGACAGAGAGACGACAAGGTCCTTCTGCAGAGTCAGAGTGAGGCGAAGTGATGTCCTCTGCAAAGCCAGGAGGCAGACACAGGACTGCCAGGCAGGATGACTTGGGAAATCAGCAAGCCAGCTGGTCACGAAAGGAGTCAGGGAGCTCGGGAAAAGAGCATGCTGGCTAGTCAGGATAGGAGGCTGGGAGCTCGGGAAACCAGCATGTCGCCTAGTCAGGACAGGAGACGGGGAGCTTGGGTTACCAGCATGGCAGCTGGTAAGGACAGGAGGCCGACAGCTAAGGAAACTAGCAGACTGGTTGGTCAGGACAGGAGTCAGGACGCTAAATCAGCACACTACAATGATGTCAATGATGTCCATAAAGTCATCAGGAGATGAGATCTTGTCAGAGTCAGGGGCAGAGCAACGTCTTTGTCGGAGTCAGGAGGTGGAGAATGTAGATCTTCTTTGGAGTCAGGGGGTGGGACAATGATGTCCTCTCCAGAGTCAGGGGGCGGACTGGAATGGACAGAAGAGACCTCGGTGCAGGCCTGAAGCTGGACAGAAGAGACCCCGGTGCAGGCCTCAAGCTGGAGAGAAGAGGCCTTGGCTTAGGCCTTTGGCTTGGCTAGAGAGACCGCGCCGCTGGCTTCAGTCTGGGCAGCCTCTATTTCCCCCTCTGTTTCCAGTTGTCCGCTCGCTGAAGTAACCTGCGTTCAGCTCACTGTCCATGAGGGTTCCATAGGATATACCCTACCCAAAAATTTCCAGGGGAAGCCCCTCTCAGGTCAGCAGGAACATCCTTCTCAGGGTGATCAGGTTTTCTGCCCATTCATGTGATTTACTGGTAAACTGTGACAACAAACCTCACCCTCTCTCTCATCATGCCTGGGGTCCACCACATAGAGCACGTAAAGAAAATACAGCTTACGTCACAAAATTAATCAGTATGGAGAAAACTCGATGCTACATGTATGATACAGTATGCCAACCTGGGGGGAGGCATGGCTTACCAAATGACTTCTCTGCAGCATGAGAGCTCCTCGCTAGGTTCCTGAAAGGTGTGTGGTGGCTTTAGGAGCAACAAAAGGCGCTTTTTCATCACATCAATTCAAAAAAGAAAAGCGGTTGTCTTCCCACGTTGTCTCACACCTCGCAAGCCTCCCATGACTCCGCTGAGTAATTAGCAAAGTCTTCTGTAATATGCAGGGCTGATAGGCAGGATACAAGTGTGTAAAATCAGAGTGTATTTTATTACAAACCAGCTAGACACAATCGGGTAATAATTATCATAATTCAATCATTTGTTATGTTTTGTTTTTTTTTTTCCCAAATAAAAATCCCTTACTTTCTCTAAAAGTTATTTGCATCCAAACGTCAGTGCAAAGATAAGCTCATCGTTATAGCACAGAGCACCACATTTCTTTAAACTTTGCCAAGTCTTTCATACACTTGTGACATCATGTTATGCATTTTGTGTTAACTTGTCCTGACATCTTCTTTTTTTTTTGCCAGTCCCAGAACATAATTAATCATCTTTTCTTTCTTTTCTTTTCTCACATATTTGAAACCAAGGATAAAAAAAAACTGCAATGTAAAATCAACATTTTAAAAAGGTTCTGGAAATTTTCAAATAAGGAACGTGACCTAAGGCAGTGCATAAAAAGCATGCCACGCTAGCTCTCTCTATCTGCGAGAAAAAAAAAAAAAAGATAAGAGTTAACAGAGAAAATTCCATGCCAGATTCTCCAGTGAAGGTCACCAGCTTTTTTTCGTTAACACGATTTTATACACTGCCATCCATTCTAGCTTTACATCACTGCTCAACACAAGGACACTGCACCTCACGTTCAAATGTTTGTTTGTTTGTTAGTTGTTGTTTTTTTAGCATTTTCACACTAGTTCTGTGCACCAGCTTGGCCGTGGCCTCGTGAAACGTTTTTCTTCCTCGTTTTTCTTTTTGCTCTCTAAAAGAGGATCTGCGTACTGTTGTTTCAAATCAGGAGTGAGTACCAACTTTGGAATGGAGTTAGCTTCCTTGGGGCATCATCTGAAAAAGACCGAGAGAATTAGAATTTTGATATTCCTTTATTTTAAACCATTCATGATATGCAGACAGTACTATAGCATTGTGCATATAATAAAAATGGATATACAAATAGATACAAATACACCTACAGTGGGGTCCAAAGGTCTGAGACCGCTAGCGAAAATGTTTCTGTTTTGCATTCTTTTCTACTTTAATAAAACTATTTTCATTACAAATGATATTATTGGCAACAACTTGAGTGAAAAGTAGTCTTTGAAATATTTACATGAATTTTATTCAGTGCGAAAACCTTACGATGCATTTTAGATCAAATCGTCTGAATACGGGCTTCAACAGAAGAGATTAGGCATGAGGAAAATCTGACCTTTTCTACAAAGCAGTTAACGTGATCTAGATCACACATTTGCTTACATTTAAATAGGGGCTTAGAAATAGTGCAAAATATTGAATCTTAAATATTCAAGATATTGAACAGACTTTTGGACCCTGCTGCACATGTAATGATTCACTAGTTCAAAACTATTTTTCATCTCACAGTTGTGACTTTTTATTTCGTAATTGTGAGTTATTTTCATGCCACTGCGAATTTCTCAGAATTGCAATGTAATATCACTCAATTGCAAATTAATTGTGAATTTTCACGCAACTGTGATGTTTTTAGTCACAACTGTGACATATCACAGAATTGTGACCTTTTTTTAAGTCTCGTAATTGTTACTTTCATTCAATTGTGACTTTTTTTCCCTCACAATTGTGAGTTTATATCACACAGCTGTGACTTTACAATCTCATAACTGCAAGTTAACATTTCACAGTTGTTACTTTTATGACTGAACTGAATCGTTTTATCTCGTAATTGTAATATCAACACAATTGTGATTCACACAATTTTCCTCAAAAGTTATTTTCATGCAACTGTGACTTTTTTTACTAACAGTAATCATTGTAGCTGCAAGTCAGTGCAGTGAAATTGCAACTTTATTTTCTCACAACTGCATGTTATCACTTAATCATGACTTTATCTCATAATAGTGAGTTATTGTCTTGCAACTGAGACTACTTTCCTCACCGCTGCGAATTACTGTTGCTCAATTGTGGCTTTTTATCTTGCAGCTGCAACATCATTCAGTTGTGACTTTTCATCTCTTTTCATGCAACTGCAACTTTTTGTCATAACTGCGAGTTCACACAATCACGACTTTTTTGTCTCGTAATCGCGAGCTATTTTCAGTTAATATTTCGCAATTGCAACTTTTGTTTCTCGCAGTTGCTTATTCATATCTCACAATTTGATGTAGCGTTTTCGTTTCCGATAGTCAAACCACAAGAAAAACCAAGCAGTGTGTAAACAAGCAGTACACATGATCTACATGAAATATTCTTTTTTCAGCCGGAATTGATAAAAAAAAAAAAAGTCACAACAGAATCAGAGAGAGATACAGAAAAGGAAAGTGTGAAGAAAGAGAGCATAAGAAAGAGAGATGCATAATGAAAATGGAAATCAAGAGAGAGATGAAGAGGTATATATCCTGGAACTTGGTGTGTGCAATGCAAAAGTAAGTGTGTGTGTGTGTGTGTGTGTGTGTGTGTGTGTGTGTGTGTGATGGCACCATTAGCTACAGATCACCAGTGCCATTAAAGGAAGGAAGGCAGGAGAGTAACCCCAGGCCCCGACTGCACTCAGACCCCCAGCTTCATCACCACCACCACCACCATCATCATCATCATCATTACCATCATCCGTCTGTTTTAATGTCCCTGTCCTGCAGTCCATCACAGGCTCACGGTGACAGTGCATAAGGACACGCTTTAGTCAAATCACCTTTTCACCCATTCCTCCACCGTGCTGACGATCCACCTAAAAATGCCATCATACTTCACACAGAAACGGAGCGTTCATTAGCTCGCGGCGGCTAGCAGCTAATCTATCACAGGAAAAAGAGAAAGCAATCATATTACAGTTTCTGCCAGGAAATAAGGTGATTATTTCTGGTTTGATATTCAGATGAGGCGAGAGGGAAGGGGAAAAAAAATCAGCGATAGACCATGTCCTCTCATCATAGGAAATGTAAATAAAAGAAAATGAAAAACAACAGATAGCTGTAGAACGTCGGCAGCCAGAAATACATCCTCCGGTATAAAGGCAAGGTAAAAACACACAAAGTATGGTAGAGTGGAAATGTAATTAAGACAGAAAGGGAAAATGAAATGAATATACCACTGAGGTGATATGATGCTTGGAAGCTGACAAAAGTATTTCAATAGATCAGTTTCGTGGTTTGCATAATTTTCGTAAAGAAAAAGATTCTGCGGTGTATTTAATAAATGTACATTTCTGGCACAGTTTTTTCTCTTTCTTTTTTTTTAAACCTGCTAGGGGAAAGATTTGCCGTTACAATCACAATTCGAAATTACGGGTTGCGATTTTGAGATGTTGAAAAATCAGAACCTTGAATGCAAATTCCAAAAAATTCAAGTCTTTCTGTGAATTTGGTCAAAATGGAAGATATGAACCATAATGAGGTAAGGGCATCGAAAGTTTTTATGCCATACTAAAATATTTAAATGCCTATTAACTCGCTAACTTTGGCTGTTAGCTTCTACCCAGCTAGAACATTACCAATTAAGTTACGCTTGGCGTATACTAAGTATCAAGTGTTTAATATTACTGTAGAAAGTTTTTTTTTGACCACTCGGAAAGCATCTACTTTTTTCCCTGGCAATCCTGGATGCTACACATTTGGCCTAATTTGCAAAAAATCTGTATTTTTGAAATTTTGATTTTTGCAATTTCAAAACAGCAAGCGAGCCAAAAGCTCTGATTTGGACTCAACAAACAGGGTTTGTGAAATTAGGGTGCTTTCACACCTATTAGTCCGTTTGTTGAGTTCAAATCAGAGCTAAATCAGAGCTTTTGGTTCGTTTGCTGTTTGGTTTGGTTCGGTTTAACACTAAACATCATTAAACCAACCTAAAAGGAAAAAAATTCACATTGGCTAAGGGGTGTGTACTAGTCATGATGTCGGAGAAATGTAAATCAGCCAAGTGCATGTAGAAATTATAAAAATGACCTGAGCACACAGAACACAACAAATATTAGATGATTAAACAATTATGTAAATAGCGTTCATTTTCTCTTTTTTTTTTGAACACCACTCCAGAACACGTGGCATTTCTGCAGCACTACAACTCTACAACTGCTTTGGCTTGGTTTGTGCCTCACAGCTCAGATTAGCAGCTCACATCTACAAAAAACTGCTACAACCTAAAACACATGGCATGTTTGGTCCACTTCTTGGAGTTGTGTCGATTCAAAATCAAATCGTTTTCTCACTGCAATCAAACCGCGTTCGAGTTTGATTGGGAACCACCTCGAACAGACAGACTCTCTTGGACGGGTGTTTTGGTCTGCACCCGAGTGTGATTTGCTGTGTTTTCATCTACCTAGAAAAAAAAAAAACCTTCAAATGGATTAAACACTGCGTATGTGAAAGTTCTCTAAAACGGCAAGAACCTTTGGGCCCGTCCAGATTTATACGCTACACTGTCGACATACCCTTGCTGTATAGTTTCACTTAGTTAATATAGTTAATGAATAATTCATAGTTTACCATCTTGTCAATAACAAATTCTGGGAGGCGGGGTCTAGGGGTGGAAGTATATCAAACTTTGGTAAGGGAAAAAAAAAATCCCTTATTCAAGATGGCTGTCCCTACGACCTTAAAGTCACACTGTGTCCTAAACCACATCACCAAGTTGGTGTGACATCACTGAAGAACTTGATCTTGCTGAGACACACATACACACACAAACACACACACACACACACACACACGCCAGCAACACCACCTAAGCAGTTCTGTCGGCCCGATGAGCTGAACACTCATCACTGTTTATTTCAGGGTCAAAAGGTCACCGAGAACATAGCACTGATGTTATTTAGAAAAAGTGTGTGTGTGTGTGTTCATGCTGTTTGTGAGTTTGTATTTGTACTGTGTGTGTTGGTGGGTATATCATGGTTCATTTTCCACTCTAATTGTAGGATTAGAGTGAATCTGCCCGATGTAAGCATCACGGGACGTCTCCGAATCATTTGCTTAATTGCTGCCAACCTGCTTGCTGTGTCCCCTCGGGCTGTTTCCTTTTCATACAGTTGTATGTGTGTACAGAGAGGATGTCAGCCATTTGTCCTGTGTAACTGCCCAAAAACCTTCAGCGTGTATCTTTTAATAGAAAAGAGACCACTAGGGGACAGGAGAGAATTTGGGTGATGTACCTTCTTTTGGATTTTAGTAGCTAGTTGAGTTTGTTAACAAGCTAGCTAATTATTATACCACCTAGCTTGGCACTGGACAGTTAGCTATCATTGGACATAAACCAGTAGCCATGTTTGCTAGCAAACTATTTCAAATTAGGCTAACTATTTACTAATGTAAATAAAATCATTATTTGTCATTATCACAAAGTAGTTTTAGAAATCTGAAGTCAGCTCTCTGTCAAGCTTCCGGGTGATAGTAGTTTTTCAAGTTTGTTATCATAGTTAGCTCATTTTAAGCCATCATATAATGGCAGGCACTAGAAATTTTGGATACCTGTTATGTTTTGTAAACCAGTAGTCAAGGTTGCTAGCAAACTAGCTAACATGGTAGTGTATTTGGTGCTTGTAATATTAACTCTCCAGCAGTAGCTTTTGGATTTTAGTAGTTGGGGAACTGAAGAAGAGGAATAATTCAAGCCAGTCATTTGCATTTGTTACTTTACTTCTTCAGCATACCTAATTGCGGCTCTGTGTTGCACACGTACAGTACATAACAATGGCCATTTGTCGCTTGCTAGTGTGAGCGTAGGTTTAGCCTTATATACTCTACTACAAGGAATTAACCTAGAAGTGGTGAGCTAGCAGCTAGGCTAATACTGATCTCTGTTGACAGGGAGGTTTTAATGGCTTCTCCCCTTTTTTTATCCCATATTCATCAACTCTCTCATAACCTCCCTATTTCTAGTTTGCTTTCTCTTGCTTCTCAAACACCAGCTGACATGCGTCTGGATTTAGCTGATATTTATCACAGGACAACTAAAAGCAGCAACTACTGATCTCTGACACCCACACACACACGCGCACGCACACTGATGATAGGTCTCAGAGCTGTCTGTATCTCTCTGTGGTACCGTTGGATCAGGATGATGAGAGTGAAAGCACAGATGTCAATGTTGGCATAAAGGTCACATCAAGAATAATTCTGCAACAATTCTCATTCCTCTCCCCTCAGAGGTTCTTCCTTCATCCCTCCATCTGTTTTCTTACGAATCTGGAATTTCATTTATTCATATATTTCTTTTATTATTTTTATTATTTACTAACCTTCTCAGACTAATGGTCATGGATAAGGAATGTAAGAATTCTAGGAGAAAATGAGGTTAAGAGAAAATGCATGTGGCCTGTAAAAGGGTTAACAGATAGTAGTGAAGTGAGGTGAAGTGACGTGTGGCCAAGTATGGTGACCCATACTCGGAATTTGTGCTCTGCATTTAACCCATCCAAGTGTGCGCGCACACACACACACACGGAGTAGTGGGCAGCCTTTTTTGCTGCGGCACCCGGGGAGCAGTTGGGGGTTCGGTGCCTTGCTCACGGGTCTCACTTCAGTCATGGTATTGAGGGTGGAAGAGAGCGCTGGTCATTCACTCCCCCCACCTACAATCCCTGCCGGATCTGAGATTCAAACCCACGACCTTCAGGTTCACCTTCGGGTTACAAGTCCGACTCTCTAACCATTAGGCCATGACTGCCCCAGCCTGTACCTACTGTACCCTCAGATTCCTGTTCTTGGCAAACAGGAGCAGAAACTAATGCAGTCTTCTGCTATTGTAGTCTACCTGACACAAGGTTTGTTGTGTTGTGTGTTCTGAAATGCTTTTCACTGTACCACGGTTGTAAAGAGTGTTTTTTTTTAGTTGCCTTAGCTTCCCCATCAACTCGATCAAGTCTGGCCAGAAATGATCAAAACAGAAAACATCCTTTTGTCTCACCAAAGACAAACAGCATGCACTCTCTTACACACTGTTATTCTGAGCACAATCATTGCACAAGTATTACATTTTTTTAATTCTATCTATGTAAGTCTGTATAATTATTTGCTTGCTCTCTCTCTCTCTCTCTCTCTCTTTCTCTGTCACTGGCAGCTCAATTAACTGCACAGGCATTAGCTGTGAGACACTTTGGCTGGCTGTTAATTTACATCAGACGTTGCATTACGCCGGTCTCGTATTCATCACCTCCTCATAACCTTGTCATTTCCGTGACAAACCTCCTACTGGTCTTCTTCACTCTGTTTCTGCCTTTCTCCTTCCTTCCCCCAGCCCTGTCCTTTCCCTGCCCTTTCTGCCTGCCACACTTTTCACATCCCTGTAAATCACATTAATGAAACATGTGCCTTGAAGTGACTCTTGAGATGTTCCAGGCAGCACCTAACAAAGTTACAACACAAAGAGAATAGATAGGGATTGCTGGGAGTCTGCACGATGCTTGGCATCATGGGAATTGTAGGCGAATGTCCGTTCTGATGTGACATGTCGGGAGGTACTCATCCAAGTGACAGCATGGGAGGCTCACTCTTCTCCATGCCAAACATGTTCAGTCCTTTGCTCTTCCTCTCCTGTGATCCAATTTTTCTTTTCTCTGCATTTTATGTAATGCTGTGTCTTTCCAAGAGCGAACACAAAGCACACAATCAAAGCTAGTCATTGGAAAGGGGAAAAGAAGAGAATGTATCAAGTGGGTGGTTCCATAAGGGCTTTAGCTTGGCTTGACAAGTTAGCGTAGTGCTCAGGGTGCCCACGTGTGGCGACTCAGTAGTGAAGCAAGCCAAGGCTGGAGGCCAGGATGGTACTGGAGGGTGAGCTTCCTCTGGAGGGTCTGCGTGGGAACAAAGAGAATCATTAGGGCCAACAACAACCTTCTTAGGTTTTAACTATGTGTACTTGTATGCAAGATGACTGCCCCATGGCTGCTCAGGTCGTGGTTGGAGAACCTTTCAGAAACAGATCCTAGAAGAACCCCTTTATCAAGAGTGTAAAACAGAGGGTTTCCTTTTCAGAAAACATTCACAGAAGAACCCCTTTAGAAAGCCACAATCATTAACCTTCCAAAGAACACTTGAAGAGCCCCTTTAACAAGCGTGTAAAACAGAGGTTTCCTTTCAGAAAAGGTTCCTAGAAGAACCTGTTTAGGAAGCTACTATCATTAACCATCCAGAGAACTCTTGAAGGTACCCTTTTATCAAGTGTGCTGCAGAGGCTTTCCTTTTCAGAAAAGAACTCCTTTAGAAAGCTACAATCATTAACCATTCAAATGACACTTAAAGAATCCTTTTAGTTTTCCTTTCAGTAAAAGGTCCTAGAAGAACCCCTACAATCACTGGACTGAGGGTTTCATGGAAAGTGCCAAGTAGAACGCCTTAAAAACCTACAATCATTAACTATCCAAAGGACACTTGAAGGAACCATTTTATCAAGCATACAGCAGAGGGTTTCCTTTTCAGTAATGATACCTAAAAGAACCCCTTTAGAAAGCCACAATCATGAACCATCCAAAGGACACTTAAAGAGTTTACAACAGAGGGTTTCCCTTTCAGGAAAGGTTCCATGTAGAGCTCCTTAAAAAGCTACAATCATTAACCACCCAAAAACCTCTTGAAGAACAATTTAATAAAGTGTACAACAGAAGAAAAGATACTTGTACTAGCTTGTACTGTCTAGCATTAATTAAAGAATAATATGATGAATTGGCCAAAAACAGGTTTCTGTGCATAAATCTGCCAGCTAAGTTAACTTGCTAGCTTTAGATTTTTTTTTACTCGATAAGGTTCTTTTATGGCTACAGTAGTGTGCCATCTCTCGGCTATCTACCAGTCTAATACGGTGTGTATATTCATACAAGTCTCAGGCTTAATCAAACTTGAAATGCGGCGTTAACTCGACCTGCTTATAAGAAAAAATATTTCCCATTCTGTGACAGAGAAGGATGGAAAGAGTGGATTGCGTGAGTAATTAAGACACGGTTCTACCATCTATACAGCGAGCTCCACTTCTGAAGGCTCTCTAATGAATCATAAGCACAGCATGTGTCTATGTACTGCCTGTGTGTGTGTGTGTGTGTGTGTGTGTGTGTGTGTGTGTGACACTCTCTCAATGCATTAACCTCATTCTCCAGCAGGTTCCTGGAATTCCCTGCGCTGAATTTTGGCACTGTTTGATCAAGGTCACCTTGAGCGAGGACTTTTACCGGGAGCACTACGTCAACCATGCATTAATTAAGGCTGGATTTGTGAAAATAGAGCACTAGCTGTCATTAATGTCCATTAGTACATTCAAGCATTTTCTGCATAAATGCTGACATAGCTTATGGTCACAAGAACAAAACATTCCCTCTTTTTGGTTGCAAGCTGTTAAGAGTCTAAACGAGAAGCTACATTTACACAGTGTCTTGTTTCATTTATGTGTGAAAGGCAGACCGTGTGTGTGTGTGTGTGTGGGGCGGGCGGGAGTTGAGTAGAACGGCATCTCATCCTCTCATCCTCTATGGTATTCCACAATATTCCACATTATGCTGAATATTAACACAGTGGTAACACTTTCTCTGAATTTATTACATAGTATGCATACAACTATACTATCCTTTTACACTAGCCTGACAGACAACGTCCGTTTAAATGTTCATATGTACTTACTGTCACATGCATAACACTTTAGTAACCACGGGCATATGACAGAATACTATATCACAGGCTGTATGTAATAAGTGTAATTCAAGCTATAAGTAAGGATAACAATCATTTAGAAGTGTGCTGTTAGCAGGAAAATAATCAACAACTGGGTGGTATGATGAAGCAGAGTTATTACTAACCCAAAAAGTTGAGAAACCATATCCTGATACACATTTTATTCTGCTTATACCACAGCAATTTGCCAATGATTACATTTCTTATTTATTCAAGAGTGAGACATTGTATGTTTTACCTGTTTATAGTTACATTTAAGGTTGTGGAACGGCGGTGAAACAAATTCATTCCTGTTAACACTTAACAGGTAGTGAGAGTCAGTTCCTCACCAGCCTCTCTTATAAGCTTCAAGAGGAAGAAAAAAGACTAAAAATAAATAAATAAAAACACAAGATACAAAGCAATTGAAGTCCTCTGTCCTGAAGACCTTCCCATGTTGGGAAACTCAAAGTAACAGCTTTAGTTCTAACTGTTACAAAACACTAAAACTGGAGACTCCTTACATAAATGTGTTATGTAACATGACATAATGTATAAAGCTTAATACGGTGTTATGAATATACTTATTAATATATAATGTTTGTATATAACATAGTAAGTGTGTAATGCCTTCCATTAGGTGTGTATTTTAATAACAACCTAAGGTGCTTGGACCCCTAATTACTCTTCAGTTTCCCAGTTCGAAATGCAGAGGTCAGACAAAAAAGTTTTTTTAGACAGTCATTAGTGTTTGAGCTATCTTTACACAGCAAGTCTAACAAAACATTTGCACTTATTTTCCCTCTCGGCTATTTTCAATAAATTAACACTTCCCCTTTTAACCTCGGTAGAGGAGAATCGCAAATCACAAATTTAGCAAACTAAACACACCCTTCAGCACGAGTCCTAACCTGACCCCCTGACTGCAGTGTGATCTACCCCTAAACACTCTCTAATAGCTCCCACCACTCAATGCCAATTACCCCGAAAGCCCTTCAACTCCTAACCCGACACCCTCTCCTCTCGTGGTTTGAGCTTTGGGGTTTGGAACCGGGCCCAGCAGTGACAAGGTGACACCACATTGGCTCCTTATGTTTTCACTAATTAAAAGAGAATTAGTCATTCGTCTCTGACTCGCCGATGGTGACCCAGACACATTCGCTCATTGGAAGAGAGCAACAGACAGGATGAGCCGGATTCATAAACTCGTACTGCTCTCTTTTCTCTCTCTCCCTGTCTCTTTGCCTCTCGCGCCAGTCACAGTTGATGCCCCTGTGATAGCTTTATTACAGCAATTACAGTGACAAGTTTCCAGGGGATACACACACCCAGAAACACACACACATACAGCTGCATTACAGGGTACAAAGTCATGAACAGGGTGCGATTTTAGTGACTGTAACATATTACATGCAATAATCAGAATAGAAACGATTATGAGGGGGGTTACTTTTTTTCAGGATTCCTTGCCAAATCTCTCATCACAATTTCGTTTTTTTAACTGGTTCCAAAATGTTCATCTGTTAATCACGATTGTTAGAGTAACAAAAATGACTGTTTTACATCATTGGATCATTGATTATCTATTTATGATTTGCTAAATTTACATAAACTGTATAATATCCGTAACTAACGCCATTTGCTTGTGGTTACTGTCAGTATATCTAGTTATCTCAGGATCACTCAGTCACAGGGATTTGGAATCTAAGACTAATAATAAACACAACCAATTGATTTTACTGTACCAAGGATCTTTTTTTTTCTCCCTGACTTTTGAATTAAAACCCACTGGTCTGCCCTCTTATCTAATTTTCAGTCTCTCCTCATAAATATGAGCACCAAAAGACTTTTCTAAAATCAGGTCAACGTTAGCAGTGCTGGCTATTTCGTTCCAGAAATCAGCTAAGCTGCTAGCTGAACAAGGAAGTGACAGCTAGCTAGTTAGACTTATAAACAGCAAAATTTCAGAAATGAATGCAAATAATCAAACAGTACTTTATACTTACAGTAAATTTACAATATTTAGAAATGACACCTACTGCATGCTCCAAGTAATTCCAACTGGAGCTCATACGTTTGAGTTTGAGATGTCGGTCATGTTCAGTCCCGATTTACTGATTAGCAGCTGGTTACGAGGTTCTGCTCCTTTGAGAGGTCTACCAATCTTCATAAGGAGAATATGTGCATCCAGACAGGACGAACGAAGAGCAAACTGTCCAATAAACATCAAGATATTTTTTTTCTGCACCCACCCACACTGCATACAGTGGAGCCGTGCGTCTGGGCAAGACTCAAAATGACGTGTTAAAAGCCTGTTGAGCGTCAATCTTTCATCCCATTAAAACAGCGAGTACATGAACCCCTAATACACACTAATTGACACACAGGCTTCAATGTGTGTCTATTAGCTCCGTGACATGGGTTTCAACGGAGAGTTAAATGAACAAACAGCATGATATAAGCATTTCATTGCTACATTTTTAAATTTTAGCGGAAGCCTGGTTTCCCATGTAGCCTTAAACTACACCTGTGATGTCCATGTAGTCTGGCATACCAGATGTCTAGCTTTTTGCCAGACAGTTCACACCTATTGCTCTGAAAAAACTCCCTGGGTGTTTCGAAGGTATTCAGAAATTTGTCTTCCTGCTGAAAACTGGTGTGCAGACATACAGACGCGTGAGAGCCAATCAGATTACAACCTACAAGATTCTGAAGCTTGTGGCCAAAAGAGTGCAAAAAAAATATCAGACGCGCAATGAGCTGTGGTCGGAGGATCTGAGACTGAAACTAAACTATCTTTGTACTGTAGGTTTGTTGGTCATATGCATGACTAGCTCTGCATAGTTTAATAATGAATTAATAAGAAATAAAATTTACGATTAGCCAGAATTTGACTTGCTGCTTAGCCACTTGTATTAGCTACTGGAATCGATTCTTGTCTAACCTGGCATTAGCAAAGAAAACAGGCTAACTTGGTTAACTATAGCCAGTTAATGTTAGGAAGTTAACAAAATCAGATGCCATTCATGCCTGCTAGGGAAAAGAGCAATTTGCTTATGTCAGCATATTGAAACATTTTACTGAGGTAGGGCAAGGGGCGCTCATCGATGCACACGGATAGCTACAGAGCTAACTACATTGTTTAGCATAAGAACATCATGGCAGATGATAAATTGTCAGGATTCTTGATAGTTTTTTTCCACAGTGATGAATTCGATTGGATGCTTTAAACTGAATGCATAAAAATATAATGACTTTGTTTAGTTAAATATAAAGAAATTGGGTACAGGGATGTCCTTGTATCTCTGTCATATTGAAGGATTTCACTTCATGTTAGCACGAGATTGTGCAACTATTAGCAACACTTGATATTTACGTGAAACCCAAACTGCCAACTTGATGGAAACATATTAAATATTTCCTGTTATGAGCATAAGGCTGATGGAGTGAGAAAAAAAAAGCGTGTATGAAAACTGTAAAATGACTCTTTAACTAGACATAGTGTGATTGCATGTGTGAGTGTGTGTGCATTTACGTGAGGACAACAAATCATTTGCTCTGTATATTAATGAGGTTGGCTCTAGGTTTTGCGTGTGGCTTGGTCTTTCTCTACGATCGGCAGCCAAATGGCCAATGGAGTTGTAAATGAAAACATAGCATGGTGCACTCTTTGTTATGAATAACACTCAGGCCTAGCAAACGAGCTGATGGGGTGTCTTAGCTTTTAGAAATTTTAAACTCTGCTGTTTAACACTGCTGTTTTAAACTTATGGATGAGCTGATCAAAAGGAAGATCATGTAATAGAGAGATAATGGAGATCACACTCAAGGAGTCTGTAGCTGTGGTGGATCGGTGGTCTATCACCAAAAACTCATGAGGTTAAGTCTCAGGACCAGCAGAGACTCATGGTTCTGAGATGAGAAAGTGGCAGCAGTGCTACTACCCTTGAACAAGGGCATAAACTCCTTCTGTACTATAGACAGAAGTGTGTTAGGAAGGATTTGGGACACCATAAACCACCAAAACAGCTTCAATTTGCCTTGCCATAGTTTCTACAGATCTCTGAAACTGTATAGAGGGATGAACATCGATCTTTTATAGATACTTTCTCCGTTGTTGTTTAATGATGGTGGTGATGAGCGCAGACTAACCCCAAATTCACACCAGATAACCATCAACCATCACATCAAGACTTCAGCCAATCCACATTCATATGAACGTGTATTGAATGAACCTGAATTCATTACCTCCTTCATTTCCTGTATAAATGACCCTCAGTGTGTAACTCACATTACAGGATTATATAATAGGACATAAGAACAAGGCAACCTGCTCCACGCTTCATCAGAGTAGGTACACAGCTACTTGTCGTGAAGTAGTCGCTAATGCTTTGTGTGTAGCAATCTGCTAGCTGTAATTACAAAACCGTACACCTAAAAACATGACATGAGACAGTGAGGCAGTGAATAAGCTCTATATTTATGTTAATTTTGTTTTCCCATGTTGGTGTAAAATGAGTATCATAGCACTTTAGTATGCAGCTCTAGATTGAGCAATCACTGACATCTCTTTAGATGATTTTAAATAAAGTGCACTGTATACACAGTAGAAAGTGTTGTTTTGAGATTTCAGTCGATTTCTATGTACTTTACACTTCGCTCACCTATGCACACGGGTGAAAAAAAAACACGCATGAAGTGTAAAACAAGGAAAATGCGCCATGTGGGCTCGAATCTGACGTGACTCTAATGCAACGTGTGGACTGAAACGCTGGTTAAAATGGATTGGATTGTTGTCTTGACGCATGTGAACCATGGCATAATAGAGCCACCTTTTTTTTCCCCCCATTTGTCACTCATGCTGATAAGTTAATACATGTTCAACTCCTGCAAACTAAAGGTGGGTGGAACAGAGTACCCTTCACTGGGTTCTACTCAGATGCCTCAGATTCTTTTTAGCCTTTTAATCAAGACGCCTGCTCAAATTACTCCGAGGAAGGATTTCAGGTTTATAACGTCACCACTGGTCACCGTGTCCGTTTTGTCCGACTGACTGGGCCGAGGGTGAGAGGGAGAGAGATCACTGTGGCTGTGTGGGCAGCTGAGTTTGCTGAAAACCAGGAAATCAGCCGACTTTGCTGTTTCCTCCCTACTGATGCACATCACCCACGTGAAAGATCTGCCACCTATTAGTGCAAGAATTATGGGTGCATACAGCACATTCATCTAAAGGCTATTTTTACACTCATAGCTCAGAGTAAGCCTTCAAGAAACTCAATAAACTGATCTCATTGGGTAACTCTTTTTAATTTACAGTCCCCTAGGTATTAACTGGGTACTGCCAACTCTGGAGCCAAGACAATTTAACTAAATTTTGCTGAAATACCAGGCAGGTATTAAGATAAATATGGCTCAAAGTACTGCAAATAAATGATATAATATTTGAAGCAACATGGTGGTAAGTAAGTACGAAAATACACACTAAACTTCATTGTAATATCACATGATTTATACAGGTAATTAAATTAGAAAAAAAAAAGACTCCCTAAGAATATGACTAAAAATCAGAAAACTATATGGACTGCATAAGTGTCTCATTTCACTGATTCACGATCTCTGAATAAATGTCTTCACGATGTAGAGGTGAATATCACACAAAAAGTTACACACATACCACATATGCCTTATATCTTTAAACTAAATCTAAAACACTGCAGTAACTGGAACTCTAACATATATATATATCTGTTTTTTTAATCTCAAACATTAAAAAAAAACATGTTTTAAATCTGTAGTGCCAACTTTGTAACCAAAT
The DNA here is from genome assembly GCA_022985145.1 of Pangasius djambal. Lineage (NCBI taxonomy): Eukaryota > Metazoa > Chordata > Actinopteri > Siluriformes > Pangasiidae > Pangasius > Pangasius djambal. The sequence continues at coordinate 3,635,772 of CM040987.1, read as the reverse complement.
TCAAAGTCTCGGAGCCTAGTAGTTCCTTCTTACTTCTGTTTAACCTGTCCCTGTCTCTGTCCTATTAATGCTCTACCATGCACGCACACACACACACACACACACACACACACACACGCACGCACACACACACAGGAACCGTACACCTGGGAGATAAATAAGTAATATGCTGTATTTGTTCCCATTTGCTCCTCAGGAACTCGGGGAATGCTCCAACACGCCACATCTATATGCGCTGCACTATGACATCTGTTCAAACGAATCCCCACAAACTCAATGTACTTTTTTACTGCAGTAAACCGTGCGAGTAAAACCCTGCGATACGCCCCATAAATACACAAAAGGCCAAATGTGGAAAGTGCAGAGCTTTGACTCTGCAGGAGGGAAAGCAATCACACACAGAGAATTTAATGAGCAAAAAGAAAAAAAAGAAAAAAAAGAAAAGACTACAAGTGTCTTCATTATCACCTATTTAATTCATTTTCCTCTTATTCCTTGGGATTTTATAAAAACAGCAGAAACGAGATCTTGAGAAGGTGTGAATTAATATTTTACCTAGACACGATGCTGCTGCAGGGCAGATGCAGTTGGGGCGCTTGTCGATATTCAAGCCCACATGAGAAATTCACAGACAAATTTCAAAAATAATTTTGAAAAATGATCACCGTTTGACTCGCGTTTATGAGTCTTCGTGTCACACCCACTTCGCATCCTTCTATTGCTTTAAAGGAGTAATTTGTCATTTTTATACCTCTCTCCTAGCTGGAATGCAAACAGCAATAAAACATTAATATGCCTCCAAACAGTGTGTATTTCGCGAGAGCTGTTTTCCACTGGGGGCGGAGCTTATTTCTGGGCCAGAAAAAATGTAAACAGAAGCCTGAGATGGAAAAACTAGTCAGATATTTTGCAATTCTTTTGAAATTGTGAATAACTTTGTTTAACGTAGCTTTAAAATGATAGGATTATTACAGATCTAGAAATATGTTTAAATAGTATAAATTGCACTTTAATATATGGTGCCACTGGCAGCTTTAGTTGTTGTTGTTTTTTTTTTTTTTCTTGTTCATTACGGCGCTTCCAAAGTAGAACTTTAGCATCAAGTGACATCAAGCACTATTTTACTTCCCGACCAATCAGATCACAAGTTGAAGGTGGGCAAGAGGACAAAGTGACTTAAACCTCTTCTCTCCTAGAGAGAAAGAAGAATTGTCCCATATGCATTACAGCACAGTGAAATTCTTTTCTTCACATATCCCAGCTTGTGAGGAAGTTGAGGTCAGAGCACAGGGTCAGCCGTGATACAGTACCCCTAGAGCAGAGAGGGTTAAGGGCCTTGCTCAAGGGCCCAATAATGGCAGCTTGGCAGGGCCAGGGCTCAAACCTCTAACCACCTGCTCAGTAACCCGGAGTCTTAACCATTGAACCACCACTGCTTGACCATCTCCTGCTGTTTTAAGCTGCTTTCTCCACTTTCTTCCATGTGTATCCTAGTTCCTTCGTTTCTGCCTCCAGTGACCTTCTCCAGGTCTTCCTTGGTCTTCCATCGCCACTGCAGGGTCCATTTTAGCAATAGTTTGGCTACATTGGTCACAGGTTTTTCAGAGGGTGTGTCCCAACCAGCTCCACTTCTTTTTCCTGATCTGGACCTTAATCCTCTCCTATCCCATTTCCTTCCAGAGGGCTTCATTTTAATGGTGTTTATCCAATGTATCTGCACAATGCTCTGCAGCCACTTGGTTTTTGACGTAGTTCGCCATGTTTCTGAGCCATGGAGGAGCCCTGGCTTCACGTTTGCGCTGAATATTCAGAGCTTGGTGCTCTTGACTATCTCGTAAGAATCAAAAACCCTGCCCTGTGTTCCCTATACTTGCCTAGATGTCTGTGTCTGTCCCTCCATCCTTCCATATGGCAATGCCAAGGTATGTGAAGGTTTCCACTTCCTCCAGATCTACTCCTTTCAGATGGATGCAGTCATCACTGGTGTTGTTTGTGTGCATGACCTTGGGCTTGTCTTTGCTAATTGTCAAGCCTGTCTTGGCTGATGTGACCACTAGCCAGGATCTTTTGGATTGCATCAGCTGGCATGTGTGTGATATGCTAGGATTATGTCATCTGCAAAATCCTAATCATCCAGCTGAGACCAAAGTGTCCACTGAATTCCCAAGTTCTGACTCTCTGTGGTCTGGAGCATAATCCAGTCCACTGCCAATAAGGATAGTTTCCATATCAGCATAAAAGGAGTCAAGACTAGTACTTTTTCTGTTTAAAAAAATGTGAATGCATGTATAAAGATGTATTTCTTTCTACATGTACATGCTTAGGCAATACAGTACTTGATACGACCTTGCCAATAAAGCTGTCTTGAGTTAAACTGAAGTAAATTGCAAGAGGCAGAGAGCTGGATTGAGGTCTTGGACTCTTAATATAACCACATTTTCATTTATTCATTCGCCAAACGCTTTTATCCAACACGACACAGAAGTCAGGCAGAAGCTAAACCGAGTATAGAGCTGTTAAAGAAGTCGACACGATACTCTCGCAAGACTGACCCAGTGAGCACAAAGACATCTAAAAGATGTGAAATGAAACATCTCTGCCAGACACGCATGGGATGGCTAAATTTGGTCTTGTCTAGTGAAAGGTTGTAGTCTTTCGAGGATGCAGAAAAGACAGAAAAGAGCCACAGGAAAGCTGCTTGTGTAGGATTTACTGACCGTAAAATGCCTGTGAAATCAAAATTAACGTGTTTTATGTCTCTCCTGGCAACGAGACACATATCTGCCTGTCTCATAAATGCTTTCAGTTTATCTTTTTTTTTGGAAGAAATATTACTGACTCATCCAGCACTCCCAACAAAATTTTCTCTAGAAGGTTCTGTCCAGCCCACATGAACATAAATCCTGCGGGTTATCGCTCAGGAGTGTGGCCGCAGCCAGGACACGGTGTCTCTTCAACACTACTGGCTGATGTCGAAATCATTTATGCGCTTCTACAAGTCCTGTTGTGGCTTTCGGTTTTATAAGGAAATGTTTCAATATCCAGACGCAAATCATCCTCAAGCCAGTTCATAGACACTTAAAATAAACCAATAACAACGTTTTATGGGCCAGTTTAAGTCAGAGAGCAGACTGGAGGATTTTACAAGAAGTGCTTCTGGATTTAAGAACAGACTTTATTGTGCAAAGTCAAATCCTGCAGTGTGTATAACACAGCACTCGATTGGAGACACACTGCTTTTTGCTGTTTAGTTAAGAAATTGCATGGAACGGTTGCGTTGTCATTAGCATTAGCAATATGGCTCCAGTTTAATCCATTGCAAACATTTTTTTCCTTAGATCATGGTTGCAAAATTAATAGCCGCAGCTATATTTAAGAGCTGCGTAGAGCAGTTAAAGATGTTGATGAGAGAGGTTTACAGGGAGGCACAGCCAGGGTTGCCAAGTATGCAGTTTACCCACGTTTGTAGTAGATTAACATGAAATTGTGCATCATTGGAAATATGGTGTTGTAATTACAGGAAATGTACCTACTATAAATGAAAAATAGCAGAGTTAGTTACTGTATGAATGTTCCATCACTAATCTATAATTATATGAGAACATTTTGTGACCTCGGTGAAAGAATTGTTTAGAAATAAACATTATTTTAATTCTAATTTGTTAAAAATGTAATGTAAATGATGTTACTTTGAAAGTTTGAGATTTGGACCTGGACTGGTTTTATGGACTGTTGGGTTTTTCCCTCACTGCCAATATCTGGCAACCCTGTCCACATGGAAGATGAGAGCATTTTATGACCTTGGTGAAAACTGCCATGATTTAAATATGATTTTTTTTTTTTAAATGTATGATATAAACATTATTAACATTTGACAAGGCTTGGGAGAGGGTTGGATTTTTTCCAACTTCTGCCTTGTTTTCCCGTTTTCCTCCACACTGACCTGGCAACCCAGGCCATAGTTAAGAGTTTAATGTGAATTCTTGTAAATTTTGACTTTTCTTTTTTCTAAAAATCACTTAGAAATAGCAAGAATAAAGTGCAAATAAAATGGGGTAAAAACATTACTGCAGAAAAATACTTGCAATGTGTAAAATTATATTCTTTTATATATTTTCCAGAACATATTATAGAATATATATATATATTTTTTAAATCATGTCCATAATTATTAATAAATTTCTATTTGTTATGTATTAAAAAATATAATAATAATAATAATAATAATAATAATAATAATAAAGTTTGTTACAGTATAATGGGGTATATAACATTGGGATATTTTGGAGATGATTTACATCTGATATATTTCTAAATGAACAGTCTATGAGTGTGTATATGATATGAAAGGGTTAAATGAAAGGGTTGGAGTAACTGCTAGTACTTTGCAACACATTTAGTCACACAGTGAGACTTTTGCCCTTGTTTCCTTCTTTGCACGTCTCTATTCAAACAGAGCAAAAACAGAAAAGAAATAGACAGTCTTCATTTTCAGTCCTATTTACGAGCCAAACCAACAGCAATCTGCTCATCTCCTGGCATTTAGCTGCACACATCCCACAGCCAGTCAGCCTCAAACGAGAGAAAGTCATCGTCACAAACAGGACCTGACACGCGGGCGGCAGCCAAGATTGTCACTCGATCAGGAAGGGGGAGAGGTGTGTGAGTAAGTGTGCGTGAGAGAGAGAGAGATAGAGATAGAGAGGGATCGTCTGCCTGCTACAGAGAAAGAGCTCATTAGGTCGATACACCTCTCTTCACTGCTAACCTGGCTCTCTGTGACTTCTGTGCCTCCTCACTCTTTCAGCCTCTCTCTCTATTTATTTTGGCTCCCTATTTATTTTTTTCTCCTCTGTTTCGGCGCCATCTGATTTCCGAGAGCGGCTTTGAGGTGTCACAGTGGATCATTCTGTCTATCTCTCAAGCTCCTTTGACTCCATCAGAAAGTCGCCGTATCTGAATCCCAGCTCAGTACCACATGCGCACACACACACACACACACATACACACACACGGTTTGTGTCGTGCTGCTTTAGTGTCAGTATCAGGATGCAGCAGCTGATTAGTCTGATGTCGCTGCTTGTCACACGGAAGCCGCCAGAGGATGCATCACCGCTGGAGGAAAGCTCATTTACACCCGGCTTTCTGTCTGTCAGTCAGTTTATCCAGTTCCTCACTTCTGTCTGTCCTCAGCAGTTCATTTCCATTATCTACTGTAGCTACACGAGCTTTCTCTGATTTCCAGGCCTGTCCGTCAGTCTGCTCCTCGCTAACAGCTCAATAAACGTAAAAAGAAAAACTTTCCTTGCAAAACATCCATTATAAAGACTCTCTGGGCCAGAGTGTAGGTCTGGTGTCTTCTAGATAGCAAATGAGTGACGGCTCAGTGACGCCACACACTTTCATCTGCTCCACGTATCAACAAAGAACCCATCCGAGTTCAGGGCTGTCAGAGTGCAAGTACTGAAGCCACCCATCCAGCAACACATACATCTTTCGAAAGTAAGCGCCCCCTCGTAAACATTAATGATTTAAAGGTTTTTTTAATGGTCTTTCTTTAAGTCTTTCTTAGTCTCAGTATAGAAAAGAAAAGAAAAGAAAAGAAGTGATAAGCTTATATGGAAAAAAGAAGAAAAGAGGTGAGATGAGACAGAAAAGAGAAGAAAAGAAACGAGAGACCAGAAGAGAAGAGAACTGAACAGAAGACAAAAAAGAAAGAAGAGAAAAGAAAAGCGATGACTAGATACAAAATAAGAGGGTCGTGGAAATCAGCAACGATATACAAGGTAACTAGACACAGGAGGAAAAGAAAAAAGAAAGAAAAGAATTCCGATGCAAAAACAACAAGTCAAAGGAAAACAAAGCCAGAAGTGTATGTGAAGGACAGAGAAGAGAATAACTAAAAAAAAAAAAAAAAAAAGACTAACTAGAAATAAGAAAAGGGATAATAAAAAAAGAGGAAAGAAAAAGAAAGAAGGGATAGGGGAGGAGAGAGGAGAAGAAGTCAGTGGAGTAATAAAGCAGGTCTGCTGTTCGCTCGTCTTTATGTCACATCTCTATCAGCGTATCAGAGCCGAGCTACATAACTCACTCTACTGCCCAGGTGTGTGTGTGTGTGTGTGTGTGTGTGTTAGGTTAAGGTCTCTCTGCCTACCTTGCTCATTAATTGGGAAAGCATCACACACACATACACACACACACACACACACACACACATATCACTGTCTTTGCTGAAGAGTTTCCCATTAGTGTCGTTTCTTTCCTCGCTCACTCGTTCTTTCTCCATCTCTCTTTCTCTATTCCTCACTTGACTTCTCCATTACACATCCGTTTTAATTCATCACCTGCAGCCTCCTCACTTCCCTCCCCTCTCTCCACCTCTCACCACCTCTCCCGTCTGCTCTTTTGCTTTTCCCATCACTTCATCCATCCCATTATTTTGGTCTGCTGCTTTTCTCACTCCTTTATCCTCAGCGTACAATACTCCTCCTCCGCCTCTCTGCCGTGCATCGTTCTCTTTCTCTTCCATTTTACCCCTGTGCTTGGAGAGGGAGAGCGGCGACTGCCGTGCGCTGGGCTTTTACAGAAAGCCTGTTCCTACTGAAAGGAACATTAATGCTGTCAGTTCAGTTGAGCAGCTGACAGAGTTTTTTTTCAGAAGATCTGCTGGAGTAATAACCCACAGCTTCTACACCTCTCTCTCTCTCTCTCTCTCTCTCTCGCTCTCTCTCTCTCTTCTACCTTCAAAAGAAATGAAAAAAGTCCCACTTGGAAGCACTCTAACACTCTTTCTGCACACACCCTTTGTGTATCTGTTCCACTTTGGGCCAAACCTAGTGCTTGAACTTGGCTCCAAGGTTCCTGCTACTATTTCCTTTTTCCATTTATACCACAGCGCTCTTGAATTCTTGACTCTGATTGGTCAGAAGGTGAATGGCAAATTTGTATTAAAGTGCATCCATGATCTGGGTACTGTTTTATATACAATGTACATATCTCTTACATATATTTATGACTAATACTTGCATATATTATATTTTTTATACCTATTACAGTTTTTCTATTATGACATAGTGTAATTACCATTCATAGTGTTATCTACTCAATAGCTACTGCACATATTCACTGCCCTTAGCCTTGTTATTTATTTACTGTATATGCAGGATATTACATATTCAAACTGCACTTTGTTTATTTTGCACAATGCTACTACTTGCACTTCTGTTACTTTTGTTGCTGAGAAACTGTACTGTGCAATGACAATTAAGTTGTAGCTAGCTATCTAGCTAGCTAGGTAGCTATAATTCTAATCTAAGTGTTATCGTTTCTATAGTAACTCATTCACAGGGACTTGTATGGCGGGTGACATTTATTTAACACTTATTTCCAGGGTCAGCACTTTGTAGCAGTCTGTAATCTTCCGCTGCAGGACAGATGGAGTTGCCATTTTGCGGTTTCTCAATAATGTTCTTTTTGTTTGTTTGTTTGGGTTCTTTAAATCTTATTAACTCCAAGAAGAAGAAGAAGAAGCTGGTGAAGGAACAACATAAATGTTTTTTTTAAAAAACATAATTGTTGATATGGTGAAGTATCCTTTGCGGAGATGTTTTAACATTTATGGAAGGAGTCTCCAGTGTTAGCGCTTTGTATTTGAAAGGTAAAGCTGCAGTGTTAGGTTTTCTGGCACAGGTTAACTTAAAGAGATGGGAAACAAAAGCGAGGCTGGTGAGGGAACGACTGTTTATAGCCGCTATAACATAAGCGCTAAGGGAACTAACCTGTCTCGCAGACGTACCACAATATTAAACGTGACTAGAAATGGATAAAAAAGCATGATGTGGTAATGGGGAGTAAATGTATTTTTTTAATAGTCATTGGCAATTTGCCGTGGAATAAGAGGAATAAACCACTTCAGGACATGCTGTAATGGAAACAAGCTAACAAGGGATGTCTGGAGGGTTTTTTTTTTTTCTGTATATATTTGATCCTGTGTTTGTCTTGTGCATTAAAGATACCTCTGTGAAAGGAGGAGATGGTTCTTGGAAAATTCTGAGTGTGTTGAGAAAACACAGAATACGGGAAAACACGCTTAGAGAAGCACATATACACTGAAGGAGACTTCACACTAGGCAAACTAATCAACATCTAAACAGTGAATAGACGGGCACAATCGAGGAACAATTGGGAACAAGCTTATGATAAAACAGGAGGCAGAGCCAATGCTGAGTAAAAATCAAAGAGCATGTTGCAGTAGGAGCACAGGCTGTGAGGGCATCTGGGACAATCATTTACTAGACCCCGCATAATAACATCCTCACATCTTCAGAGGAAATCCTGAAGATTCACTGACCAGGAAGCAAAGCTCCTGTATTTTTAGGTCCGAACCAGAATTCCTCAGTGGAAAGACGGCTAATGAGAGTTTCCGATTTCCATTTTGTTATCATGTAATCAAATTCAGAGCCCAACAAATTCTTGCCCACGCTTTACTACAGTGTTGTCTTGCTGCGTCTTCTGCACACAATAAGATGAATTCATTTGTGCAAATCCAGATGAAAAAAAAAAAAAAAAACCTTGCAAAAGCAGATACAGCGCTAAAAGAAAAGGTTACTCCAATTAAAGGCTCGCATTGCACGGTGCTGTTTTGTTCTTTATAATTACCGTGGCTTGACAAGGTTGTCTTTGTTATCCTTCCAATTACCGGCAGAAAACAAGAATTCCGCAAAACCCGCGAGCTCATTATGATTTCAATTCCTCTATACTTTAATTTATTTCCAACTAAACCTGTGGACAAACAAACACTCTGGGTTTTTTTGCCCCCCTCTACAGGACAGTATCTTCACTCTGAACAGGCTCATCGTTTCCAGTCACAAATCTGGTAAATGAAAATGTCAAATTTTTACAGGTCTTTGATGATGGATTAGGAGGAAGTAATAAATAAAGGATGAGAAAAGAATCACGTTCGGTTCTAGCAAAGTGCAGGATTCGGAAGCATCTTTCATTCATGCTGATTATCCCAATAATTAATATTTCCAATAGCCAATGATCATATCCACAATGCTAATCAGTTATCATGTAACACACACTACGTTGGAGCAAACGCTGATCTATGCTCGTACATAAAAAACTATCAGTGGCTGACTGTATTAAATATCGATTGTAATCTTTCAGGCGCATGCTGATGTAAGGCGCGCGCTCGATATGCTGTCGTAGGGCAAACAGAGTCATCCTGAGATGTTCGAGCGCTGTCTGTCATGAGGGACGCCGTGCCCTTTACACTGTCTATTTACAAAAAACTGCATCATGTGCTGACAAAGTCTGTGCAGACAAAGATAACAACTTCCAATGAATCACACTTTATGGCCTGTTTATGCAGCGGCGGGGCTTGGCAAGCGCGCACTCCCTCGAGCTCTTTTCTCCTCCGAAGATGTTTCAGGACCACATCGATTTATACGGATTCATTCATTCTTCGGCTGGAGAAAAACCATTTATAATCATGACTATTTAGATTGTATATTACTTTCTAAACAGAGTCAGGAAAAGAGGGGCAGCATCTTCAGCCTGTAGGGAGGGAAGCTCTTATTGAGCTGGGATTACAGGAAACAGAATTCAATCACACATCGAGCACTAAGCCTCTGACGCTAAACACAAAAGGTGAAGCAAAATCAAAGGAAGCTTGATTAATTAAGACATGTTTTGGTCTATTGGTGTACAAGCGCCAGTGCCTTTTTTTTTTTTTTTTTTTTTTTTTTAGCCTTAATGATCCTGAATAGA
>CM040987.1:3580054-3618077 GCA_022985145.1 Pangasius djambal | reverse complement strand
GTGTTGTCCCTTATTATCAATGCAAAATGGTCACTAACTAAAGAGGATTTATGCTGATATTGCCCAAAAACCCTATTTTGTTCAGGCGTTTCCAAACTTTTGGAGGGCAGTGTAGTTTTCACAATGTCTTTGCGAAGTCTTGCCAATACACCCCATCGCATAAGTTCTGTTTAACCTTATTGCCATGCCTGTGATTTCCCTATTCTTTTGGATTATCCTTATCTGTTTGATGATTGATGCCTGACTGGGTATGACCTGTTTCTTGACTAATTTTTCAGTTGTGTTTTTATCAAACTGAGCCTGGTTCATTACAGGCATGCAAATATTTTTTTTTTTTACAGAGAAAGAGATAAAGTGAAGGAATATTGTGGAGAGGAGAAAGAAAAATAAAAGCCAACTGTCAGTGTAACCAAATAGGTCAAGTGGAACAAAGGATGGGAGACAAATGAATTATGCACACAACTTTAGGCGTCTAGGGTGAGTGCAGAAAGGGAAGTGGAACATGGAGAGGAACGAAGAGGACAGAGGGATGGGAGAAAGAACTAAAAAGCTTTTCTGAAACAGTCACTGTAGGGCTTAGAGGGTGATACTGGCAAGAGCAGAGTCCATTGAGAATCAGCATCTATTTCTCCTCCAATTTTTCTCTCTTCTCGTTCGACATCACATCATCTGAATGTCTCTAACATCTCAGGGTGAGACTGGAAGTGGATGGTATCCACTTTTTTACCCCCTGGATCACATTTTCTGTCTCAAATTGATTATCAACTTAACAACCAGCCTACAGACTCCCATCAGTTTGTGCCTTTTTAAAATGTTTTTATGCTTGGTGCAAAAGAAATGATTTTAAAAAATGTTTTGATGAATATGGTTTTGTCAGGATTCTTGGATAATTAAAAATGAATCCGTTTTAATTTAATTTAATTTATTCAGATACTAGGTTCAATGTAGATAAATTATGAAAAAGACAAAGTGAAATTGAAATAAAATCAAATTCATTTAACTCTGCTGCATGTCATTGCACAAGTATTACAATGTCTTTCAAGATGTATTTAAATATGCAAATTGATAAATAATTTTTGTTCTTTTTTTAAACAAATGGACTTGAATTGAGTTTTTTTTTTAAATACACCCTAGTCGTCAGAGTTTCACATAAAGGTTTGTCATAGAAGTAAGAATATAAAATCACATTTATTTGACTACGTATTTTGCATAGGAAATAAAATAAGATTCAAGATTCGAGAGTTTTATTTGTCGCAAACTTCTGTCAAACGTTTTCTTATTGAAATACGGGGTTTATATCAACAGGTTTCAATTTGCTTTTATGTGTTGCAAAAGTATGGATGTTATAGGTGGAAAAAAAAAAATCTTGAAAATGAAAAGGGAAAATTGGTCGCAGAATCGTCGTTTTTGCCCGTGTTGATCGTATTTACTCAGAAATGACAATTCCAGAATAAATTACACATAGCATTTTTACAGATTTCCTGTAGATTTCCTGTCACTTCCTGTCATTTCATGTAATTATTACAGATTTCCACTTCCCCACTCAGCACTGACTGTACAGTATGTCTGGTCAGTTTCTGGTGGTCATTACGAGCGCTATGATTTCTGAGCTGCATCTCTGGACAAACTTTCGCAACAACACTGTGTGTCACTCCAGCTGACAAGCTGGACATGCTTCCATGGGGACGGAGTGTCAACACACCAGTCAGCGCTCCTTGAGGACAGCAAACAAAGCAGAACGAATCCCAGCGGTCATCCAAACTCCGCTTCTATTTTATTTATGAATGTGAGACCAAATGATCTACATTAAGAGAACGCTTTGCACTGATCGTACTCATATTAACTGTGTATGTGCGTATATGTGCGTATGCTGAGATTTATTTTTGAACTTCGCTTCTCTCTCATCATCCGCCAGCCAGCAGATTGTCAGGCAGAAAGTGTCTACCTCGTCAGGTATTATGAGCCATCTGTCTCGCTATCCTCTGCCTCGGCGCGCACCATTCTTCCGCCTCCACTCTTCTGCCCTCATGTTTTACTCATGATTACAGAAAGCTGGCTGCAAATCCCCAGCTTTGGGAAAGGTGACAGGGAGTGTGTGGTGCTACAGCCCCATGGCGTTTTGCGAACAAAATGAGTGAAGATGCGGGATTAAAGGAGGATATCTCCATGACCTGACCTGAAGCAAGGGTGGGTGCTGATGCACAGGCTTGACCTGCTGTTCTCTTTTTCCGATGGTCATTAAGTTGTACTGGAGAGCCATTCTTTTAACCTGGAACTTCTAGCACCAAAGCTGTCTGGATGGCAGAGTCACACCGAAAACTCAGGATTTCCATACAGTGTTATTTATAGACAGTTCCTATAACCAGGGACTTTGAATATGAAAATAATACAGAAATGGGGAGAGTTAGAATGTGCCTAAGGCTAGCTGATACAGCAAATATTGTGCGATAATCTGCATTTTCCCCCTCATACACTATGTCACTTGCCCAATGCCTGGTATTGCGACAGGTCCGAAATGATATGGTCGCTTTTGCTCTGATGCAATATTCACTCAATTTCCCAAATTAAAAGTTTATATATATATATATATAAGGATTAATTGTGGCAAAGGTAAGTGCATTCTGGAGGTCAAAGTAAACATAAAGCACATTTAAGGGATTATTTAATTTTGGTTTCTCAGTAACATGGAAAGTTGCCTCTTTTTTCATATCAACTTCAAGAAAGAAGGAAAAAGAGAGGCTGGTGTGGGAGTGACTGTTTATAGCTGTAAAAACAGGAATTAACTTATAGCATGGATGTGTCACTCTTCAATAAATAAAACATTGTAATTGTTCTCACACTTGTCTGTGCTCTTAAATGACTTTCCAGAAAGAATGTATTCATTAAAATATGGCTTAAATAGTTTAAGGTGAGTTTAAATGTACCTCAGGATTTTAAATGTACCTCTCTGTCTGTCTGTCTGACTCTCCCTCACTTTCTACGCCCTTAATTACAATCGCTTCACTCGTCGCTGCTCAATCAAATAACACCGAGGCCGAGAGTGGAAATACAGATGGAGCGATGTGGTTTTACTGCAGTCTCTGAGGAGTACTGACCCTGAACACCTCCCTCCATATCTCTCGCTCTCTCCGTCTCTCTTTCACTCTCTATCAGTCTCTCTCCTAATTTCACTTCATCCTAATACTTCCTCTCGTCCCGAAGGAAGTCTGCTTCTCTTCTATTTCTATTTTCTTCCTTCTGACATCTCTCTGGCACACACACACACACACACACACACACTTTCCCTTAATTCCTTCATATGATTTCCGTTTGTCCCCCTCACCCCACCCCACCTCTCTGATCCCCCGGTGTTTGCCGAGGAACGTTTATCATTGACGCACACAACATCTTTTCTGCACGCCATTGATCGCTTTATTGAAACGACCCTCATTTGCAGTCACCTTCCTGTTTAGCTCCTTCTTTTCGTTCTCTCTTTTTCTTTTCGTTTGTTTACCCTGACAGAAGAAGCGTGGCCTCCGCAGTTTGCCAATGTCCCATAATCCTTTGCTTCGGCTGCTCCTGGCATTTTTAGGTCAGTAGAAGATGTTGGTATGGATTATTCTGACTAACACGTTAGATCAGGCTAAAATGAGGTGGTGTAGTGGATCGTTTTAAGAGCACGGTTTGAGTTTTAAAGATCACATGACATTTCGTTATTCTGGGTCTATATACAATGCCTACATCCACTGACACATCAGGAGTGTTAGTTGGATATGGCTGTTGGATCAACATGAAGTAAGTAAGGAATAAAACATTTCAGGGCATGCTGTTATAGGAAAACAACAATGGGGTGGTGTGAATTCACCAAGGAACAACACGTCATACTTTTTATCCATTTATAGTTACATTTAATGTTGGCGAACGTCCTCGAAAAAAGTTAGTTCCTGCTATCGCTTAGTTTATAGCAGTGATTAGCAGTCGTTCCCTCACCAAATCTTTTTTTCTCTCTCTTGAAGTTAATATATGTCAGATTACTAAAAAAAACAATAAAGCACAAAGTCCTAAAGACTTTCCTGTGGTGGAAAAATGAAGAAAAAAAAAAACAGCTTTAGCTCTGACTGTTATAAAGAGCTGACACAGGAGACTCCTTCCATAAATGTTAGAGAAATATCTCCAACCTTCACCATATCAAATTATATGTTTTTATTTGCTAAATAACAACACATTTTTAAAATTGTTTTATTATTGGAATTGGAAAGTGCAGACTGATAATCCAGATCATATTCTATTGCCAAAATACTGTATACTTGGAATTGAAATATAATTTAGTGTAAAATCATAAAACATAGACAATATGTATTGCAAAAGTATGGTTTATAGTCATAAGGTTTATAATCTTAAATAGTACTGTTTGTGATACTCATGTTAATTTGCATCTCTACAAATTTGGTTCAGTGAAGCAATTTTGGTTCCATCCAAATGTGTTGGTCGAAGGTGGTGTTCCGGAGCGACAGGGATCTCTCCAGAGACCTAAAAGTCCTCATTTTACTCCCAGATGGAGGAAGGGACACTGTGACCAGCTAGAAATAGTTGGTTCTCAGGAACCAGAGGTTGTAGAACAGCAGAGATGGTTTCTATCTCTAAAATAACACTTTCATACCACATTAGTGTACATCAGATGCTAAAAATAATAGAAAAATGCCTGACCTTCCATGGGTGAATTGATGGCACTGTGACCAATTAATAAATGTTTCCAGTGTGGCAAAAATGACTGCAGGACCTATCACACATTTAATGTTTTACCCGATCCTGTTTTCAAAGTGGAGAAAAAACAAAAGGATGGAAAGACTATGACAGACTTGCATCCCATCCAGTGTATATTCCTGCCTCGAGTCTATAGTGTTCCTGGCTCCAGAGCCACAGTGACCATGACGAGGATAAAGCGCTTACTGCAGATGAATGAAAAAAAAATTGTACTTTCCTTTAAGCTTTAAATGTCACTGCACGCAATGATTGATCCACGAGCTATCACACACTGAGTAACATGTTAAATATGGACACACACAGAGAGAAAGAGAGAGAGAGAGAGAGAGAGAGAGAGAGAGAGAGAGAGCTTTTTTTCTGGAATGAAAGAGATTTTATTCCTCTGTCTTTGATTCCTGAGTCAAGGTGTTATACGCCAGGACTCGAGGGAGAAGACTGGACCTGACTCCTCCATCTCCATTTCCATTCTGTCCTCTAGTCCTCCAAAATGCCATATCACAGAGGGAGAATGAGCAAGGGAGAGGAAGAAAGAGAGGGAAAAAAGACATGTCCTGCTTTTGTCCCTCGAGATCAATTGTACAAACTTCTTCATGAGCACTTGCCATCCACCTCGACAGGCTCCGACCCCAGCGATCAATGCTCCTGCGGGCGTGTGTGTGTGTGTGTACATGCAATCATGGAGATGGGAGGGAGCAGATGACATGCACACGAGGAAGAGCAGGAGCAGAGGGCGTGAGGGAGGAGGTGCAGGAGTGGCTAGAGCAGATAAGAAATTCAGCACATCAGATAGGCCTAAATGTCAGCTGCCTGAAGAATGTGTCTCTTTCTCTCTCAGTTGTCAAATGTAAAGCGAGAGCTCGTCTCTCAGCATCTTTCTCTTTCTCTTGACGAACAATGGAGAGGTTGTTTTATCTCTCAGTCATTCGTAATATCAAATGAAACCTTATATAAAGAAAGATGGTCTTTTGTTTTTCTTTTTTAATTTATGTGTACAGCGCATGCCTGTATATAAATCCCAGCAAGGAAGATAACTTGGTAGTAAGAGCACCCCTGGAGATCCAGATGAGGGTCCAAAATTTATGGGATTTGATCTCGTAACCTATCAAACACTAGATCATAGCCTCAACCACTCAGCCATATTCAGACTGGTGACAAATTAAAGGAAAAACCAACATAAAGTACAACATGTTCAAAAGGTGTTGTTTCACCATGGCCTGCCAGAACAACTTCAATGTGCCTTCTCCCCTGTCAATCAAAGTGACACTAGCCAATCGTGGGTAAACTCTTCTATGCAGAAGAGGGCAGTTGGTGCATTCCTTCAAGTGTTCAACTGCCCCAAGTGAGGGGCAGGAAGCATGTGCTACCTTTCACTCTCCCTGGTGGCGGTTGTGATAGGGGAGAGCTAGTGAGAATTAGCCGAATGATCAAATTGGAAGAAAATGTTTAAAAATCCAAAAAAGAAGAAGAAGAAAAACAGGTTCATGCATTTGTTACCTCTCAGAATGCAAGGTCCAGTTAGTCCAGAATGCAACAGCCAGAGTCATTGCTGCAAACAGAAAATGTGGCCATATTACCCCTGTTTTTTCACACTACATTGACTCCCAGTGAAATTTTGCATTGATTATAAAATATAAGTGCTAACTTACAAAGCGCTGAATAGTGTTGCTCCATAGTACAAAAAACTGAGACATTCATCACACACTGAAACTGAAAATAACTTCTAATGGAAGTCATCAGTTCTCAGGCGTGGAGTCCCGAGTCAGATTTAGACACGTTTGCTAATTGGTACAGCTCTGTGTTTGAAGCAATTATCAGCAATGACATGAGCTTGTTGAGTCCACTGTGGCGTGCCCTCTATTGTCACTGAACCACTTGCTTCTAATTCCTCAAAGTGACATTAAATGGCTTCTTCCACTCTGAAACAGAAGCTCTTTATCAAGTTGGAAGCTGCTTATTAGTAATCCATAGTCGTATGAGATGCTCATCACGCGTTCCATCGGCTGGGTGTTAAACGGCTCCCTGTGCTCTCTCTAAAGGTCAGGTGGGTTCTCAGGAGCTACCGATTCAATCTGCTCCCGCCAATTTACTAAACTCACTCCTCATTAAGTGGTTTATCTCCTAAACAATGTCCCCAGTGTGTCTTTGTTCATATCTGATAGGTTTCTCTTTTTCTCTCTTTTTTTTCTCCATGTAGCCACTACACATTACACCAACTTTAACCACTCGATCAATCTAATAACAATACAAATACCCTGTGTTTCAATTCCGATTGAAGCGCTAAAGCTAGATTGTGATTTAGGTGTCATTTCTTTTGCTGATGAGATGCCGTGTCAAATGCCTTTGCGAAATATTCAGTGTTGGCTAATCTAAATTCATTGTAACAGAGAAGACATTAAAAAGGGGTAGACGACAACATACAGTCAGCTCGTTTTGAGCAGTTTTAGATGTAACTTTGTTTTGTGTTTGATACAGCAGATATGAGTAAAAATTTCCAGCCCAACTACGTCTCAAAATCCACACAAAAAGTGGAAATAAAACTAGCACAAAAAGTTCAATCATTGGAAAAATGTAAAAATGCATTCCTTTTTCTTTGTATGGGAAACAAAGTCACCATGGTGCGCACGCATTTCTGATGTATGGACATTATCCTCTCCATAGTCCCCCTTTCCTTCTCCCAATCTTTGCAGTACATCCTACAATAGAAATGGTTTTGTATTTTGTCGTAGACTCGCTGTCAGCACTTACACTTTGCCTTTGTTTGTGGAAATTGATTAGATTTAATGCCGATATTTTGCTCTAAATCAAGATCTAGGTGGACGCTGAGTATTATTAAACCTGCCCAATTTGACAACCCTGTAATGAACATTTTGTGGTTTGGCTATTGTTAAATAATCAAGGCTCTGATACTAGAATCCAACTCATACATATGCTGCTAGTCAAAAGATTTTGAACACACTAAGGTTCCTTATGTTTTTTTTTTAAATATAATTTAATCACTACAATTAAATCCCTTAACTGTAAAACATAAATATGTGGTGTGCTACAAGTGTCTGATTAGATCGATACAGATTTCTTAGTTCCCTCTTTCTTATTTCCTTTTCTTATTCTATTAGATTAACTTTAGGGTGGTAACAGAAATTCAGCTTCATGCCAGGCTACATCATACCACCCCATTGTTGATTATTGTTCTATTATGTTCCTTATACGTATTAATAAACTTGCTTGTACTTCTGCCTCCCTCTGTCCTCTTGTTCTAGTATAAAGTCATATACAGCTTGGACCATCTTTATTATTCTTGAATATGGTTCTGTACATTTTATCTTCTCTATCATTCCTGTCTCAGGGTACCTGACCAAGTTTCAAGTTTCAAGTGGAGTTTATTGTCATTTCAACAAGTACATAGTGAAACGAAACAACGTTCCTCCAGGACCAAGGTGCTACATAAGACAAACACAGAACAACACAGAACTACAAGCGGAGACCAGTGGAGAAGGAGAACTACAGTGGGGAACTACAGACCAGTGGAGAAGGGTGTGTTAGTGCAGGAAAATCAGCATGCGTGACCCCCAGTCAGATTTCGACACACTTGCTAATTGGTCCGGTTCTACATTTGTAGCAATTATCAGTAGTGATGTAAAGGTTGCTGAGTCCACTGCGGCATTGCCTCTACAGTCACTGAGCCATTTGCTTTTCATTTTTCAAAGTGACATTGAAATCCAGAGCAGAACTAAGATTTACTAATAAGCAGCTCAGATCTCAGGTTGTGTAACATTGATTTATTTTTTTTATTTTTTTTACAATAACAATGCTTTTGAAGCTTCAGCACTGGTGTTCGGGTGCGTGACTCATCTTAAGCAGGAGAACAGCATCTGGAAGCTGAGAGACAATGATATTAGTGCAAAGATAATAATCTATCCCTTACTGCAAATAATAGGTCAGCTTACTGAATCAAATGAAACAATGTTTAAACTCTTAAAAATAATGCATATAAAAGTATGACAGAACTAATTTAAGCCTTATAAACAGATTTAAACTGCGTGGTCATTTAACAGAGGATTTTGCTTTTTGTGCGTTTTTTGATGAGATGGCAACCTGAATTTTCGTGTTTTTACCTTAAAAAGTGAGGCTGGCGAGGGAATGGCTGTTTATAGCTGCTATGATGTAATAATAAGTGATAACTATAAACTATGGATAGAAAGTATGTGTGTACATGGCCACATGGCCACATGCCACCACCATGCTGTTGATTATTTCCCTCTAACCACACACCCCTGAGTGTTTTATTCCGTACCTGTAGTAACTATATATACTAATCCCATAATTAGAAACATTACATAGATTTAACATTTTATCTCAAATGTTTTCACTTGCTAAGACTGATGTAGATATTTAAAGCTATATACCTGTATCTTGAAAGTTCTTTGAAAACTCAGATACGAGGAGCTAAAAGTAACTCATAAACTAGAACAGCAAGTAAGAGTCAGTGAGCGAGAGACAGGTGGAGAGAGAGAGAGAGAGAGAGAGAGAGATGGTTACAGCGGGATAGTCACTATAATAGGTCCCCGTCTCTTGCGGTTTTAAATGGGGAATTTGGCCTTCATGCGTCTCCGAGCCGCTGTTCAGGAAAGCGGATTTGGCCTGCTGCGATGCCCATTATCCTGCTCCCTGGCACTAATCCGCCACACTGCCACTTTAATAGGATGGAGCAATGATCTGGGTTACAGGGGTTGCAGCTGGATACTGGGGGGATCAGAGGTCCTGAATCTCCACACACACACACACACACACACACACCCCCGGGGAGTGATCAGACTCACAGGATACACACTTCAGCAATGCTGCAAACACACTCAGAGCACAGCGATCGCACAGCGAGGACAGAGCCATGATCACACAACACAGCGGCGTGTATTTAGTTTAAGAGGCTTGTCTAACTTCTTTATTAAGTGACAGTTTTTAAGTCATTTTTCTCTGCCATTTGTTTCTTTCTTGTGCTTTTTAATCTTTCCTCTCTATTTATTCACTTCTTCCACTCTTCTTTTTGACCGCCTACTTTTTTTGAGAACTTGTGATTAACTCTCTATTACACAAATTTGGATATGGAAAAGTGTTATGTTGTGTTTTGTTATTTAAAATAAATATTTAGGGTATTTATTTTAGGGTGTATTTTTGGGGTATGTTGCCATATGGAAACACTGTACAACAACAGAAATAGAATTTTTTTTATTATTTTGTCACTGCTGAAACAGTGGTACATGTTGCGTTTGGACCTTTCCTTTCCTTATCTACTTGTCTACTTGTGTATTTTTCTAATTGTTTTCTACTTGTGATCTATGTTCAAAGTGAATTATTTAAATGTCTAAAATAACTTGATGGTAATGATGGGCTGTGATTTCCATCGCTGTGGTAGATAGCATAGCTTATAGAGAGCAGTGAGTGAGTGTGAGTGAGGTTTGAAGGCAGTGCATCATTTACAACCTTTTCAAATTGAAACCTTCTTTACAATACACGACAAGGGACACATAATAATGATCAGCAGAAGATTTCTCTTACACAAACACTCATACACACTCTTTTTCCCCCCTCACAGCGGTCCAGAGAGGGCCGTCCCACCCGGCCAAGCTCCTGATGAGGAGCCGTTATTCCTCATTCTTCAGGAGGAGAGAAATGGGCGTTGTCTCGCGGTCCTGGAATATTAATGTGTCGCATTAATAAAAGATCCGCCCCTTCTCTATCTCTCTCTCTCTCTCTCTCACCCCTTTTCTGACTGCAATAGTTAAATATCAGCCTCACAGTAGGCAGCGTGGCGTTCCACCTTAGACTGGTTGTCAAACAAGAATACCATATCTGCTGAGTTTACACACATTACAGAGTACTGTCAATCATGAGCCTACTTCAAGAGTACTTTTTAGTCTGATCTACAGCTTAATCTGTGTGTCTGGGTGGGACTTGATGATACAGCAAGTCTTGGTCGACAGCATGAAATAACTGAAATGCTGTCAAAAAGGTAAAAGACAAAAATGATGGCTTTGATTCTGCAGGAAATATGCTCGTTAATCATTCATCAGTCAGGTGAATTTCCTATAAATTGATGAGCTGACGAGCCGCAGTGGCCCGGCTCTGTAATAATGCAGGATGCCGCGGTAACCTCAACCATGTGAGCAAAAAAAAAAAAAGACAAAAAAAAAATCGCATGTCTGCAAATGAGAATATGTATTAAACATAGTTAAGGTGCTTTTCTTTTTTTATTATCTGGTAAATTAGATACCTTTGCTCTTCTTTTTGTCCAAACAAAGGAATGAGAAAATAATAGCAAAAGAGAGAGGGAAGGAGTGAACTAGTGAAGGTGCTCTATGAAAAGAAAAGTCTGAATGCCGTGGAGTGACATGTTTAATTCAGGTCTCCCTAAGAGCTTCGTGGCATTTCAGTCGTGTTATACGGACCTCATACATGAGGCCAGGCTTCAGCGCCGAATATTCGCCATACCTTCTGTAATATTAACACAGCCAACTGGACCTTTTCTTTCTTTCTTGTGCCTATTTCTGCACCCCAGACTCAGCATGACAGCACCTACACAAGTCTGTTTCAGCGCTTCATGCTGTAGCACTGAGAGTTTTATCTCAGATCAGATTTCAGCGAAGTAACTGAAAAATATGGAGCTCAATACCAAAATTGGGGGCAGTCGTAGCCTAATGGTTCGAGAGTCGGACTTGTAACCCGAAGGTGAACCCGAAGGTCATGGGTTCGAGTCGGGGAGTTCGGGGAGTGAATGACCAGCGCTCTCTGCCACCCTCTGTACCACGACTGAGGTGAGACCCTTGAGCATGGCACCGATCCCCCAACTGCTCCCCGGGCGCCGCAGCTAAAAAGGCCGCCCACTGCTCTGGGTGTGTGTTCACTACTGTGTGTGTGCACTTGGATGGGTTGAATGCAGAGCGCAAATTCCGAATATGGGTCACCACACTTGGCCACAAGTCACTTCACTTCACTTCAAAATGTACACACTCCAACTAATAATTATTGACTGATGTTGTAACTGTATTTGAATGACACGGCATACAAGTTCATAAACAGCACTACGCGTCAAAGATGATACCTGCTCATACACTGCAACCAAAGTCTGCTAATTGTATAGAAAATACTTCTGTAAAATACTAGATTACTAATAAAATTACTAATAATGCATAATATTATTCAAATCCTAATTCTGTGTTGTCTTCTAAATATGTTTATAGGAGAAATCAAGGATAATATTGCACATTATGTAAGGAATAAAACACTTTGGTATTTTGGGAAAATAATCATGCTGTGGTGCAGCCTGACATGAAGCACAGTTACTGCTACAACCCCGAAGTTGATCACTTTCCAATAACAAGACAAGTGTTTATTCCTCTTATACAGTAGCAATTTGTCCACAATTGTTATTTTTTATTTATTAAAGAATGAGAAGTCATATTTTTAGCTGTTTATAGCTACATTTAATTTTGTGGAATGTCTCCAAAACAAGAAAAGTTAATAAAAAAAATTAATCATCACCTTCTGACCAATCGGAATGAAGAATTCAACAGCGCTGTGGTATAAAAAGGATTATAACATGGCTTAAAGTGCCAGGATTTGTCGCAGTTAATGAAACAAGCTGTTCATTAAATGAACAGTGTGTCGATTTGTACCTCATTTCACAGCCACTTTTTTGCACTTTCACTTTATAACTCTTAATGCCACTTTAGAACTGCAATTTTTACGTTTCTATACTTTATCATCCAGCTCTCTACTCACACCTTGGCTCATTAATATTGTTTATTTGCCCAGGTTACGGAGCAACAATGCCTGATGTTACTCTGAGTCCTGAGAAGCTGAGGAGGTGTAGCAACCACGATCTCATGCTGAGTGAGATCTCAAACAGAGCGAAGAACTGGTAAGTCACCACTAATTAACTCTCTCGTGTACACACAGGCACACACACAAAGCAATACAGTTGCATCATTACAAAACATCTCAAGTGTTTATAAATGCTGCTATGTGGGTTTTTATCACCTAAAGTGAGAGGTCAGAGGAAGAAAACAAAACAATGAGGGAGAAAACAAATACGGTGACTTGTCTCCTTTTTACAAAACTTCGTAACAAAACTATCCTACAAAACTGTGTAACACAATTAACTTACAAAGCTGTGTACTGCAACAAGCCTACAGATCTGTGTAACACAAATAGCTTGCAAACCTGTGTAACAAAACTAGCTTACAAAACTGTATAGCACAACTAACCTACAAAACTGTGTAACACAATTAGCCTACAAAACTGTGTAACACAATCAGCCTACAAAACTGTGTAACAAAACTTGATAGGATATATTAGACAGCAAGTGAACAGTCAGTTCTCGAAGTTGATGTGTTAGAAGCAGGAAAAATGGGCAAGCACAAGAACCAAATTGTGATGGCTAGATGACAGAGTCAGAGCATCTCCAAAACGGCAGGCCTTGTGTACAATTGACAAGTGAGCATCTGGACCATGGAACAATGGAAGAAGGTGGCCTGGTCTGATGAATCACATTTTCTTTGACATCATGTGGACAGCCAGGTACGTGTGCATCGCTTACCTGGGGAAGAGATGGCACCAGGATGCACTAAGGGAAGAAGGCAAGTCTGCAGAGGCAGTGTGATGCTCTGGGCAATGTTCTGCTGGGAAACCTTGGGTCCTGGCATTCATGTGGATGTTACTTTGACACGCACCACAGTGTTGCAGACCCTTAATTGCAACGGTATTCCCTCATGGCAGTGGCCTCTTTCAGCAGGATAATGTGGCCTGCCACACTGCAATAATTGTTCAGGAATGGTTTGAGGAACATGTCAAAGAGTTCAAGATGTTGACTTGGATCAGATCTCAATCCAATTCGAGCATCTGTGGTCCCACCTCGCCAACTTACAGGACTTAAAGGATCTGCTGCTATCGTGTTGGTGCCAGATACCACAGCACACCTTCAGAGCTCTTGTAGAGGCTTGAATTTGGATTAGAATCTTGTACATTTAAAATTTTAGGCGTGTAATTTTCAGATGCACAAAATTCCAATTTTGGTGGCATTACACTCAAATTTCTTGAGCCGTTTTAGCCAATCAGAAGTGAGCTACTACTGCTTTTAACTTTGCAGTGTTTTGACAGGTTTGTCAGGTCTTTCTTCACCCAATATACAATGTGAGGTGGAAATGAGGTGCAAGGTGCATGATGCTAAACCAGAGACCAGAAGCTTCCGTCATTTGTTAGCAATATTAACCTCAGAGCTCCAGTGCAAAATGAAGAAGCAAACTTCTGGATGAACTTGAACCAAGTATGCATATCTTGCTTGACTGACTACATTTGGGGTAAGGAGACAGAATTAATGATATAATGTGTGGGAGTGTGGCGATCGTCCCACCCTAATCAAACCCTCAACTTTTTGCACTTAATTTTACCCCTATTCCTACAGGAAAAAAGAGAGTGTTGCAAATATGTGAGATGTGAAAGTGAGAACCTCCTAAGCTATAAAAGTGGGCTTACGTTGTCTTTGTTTTTTCCCATTGAGGACGAGAAATAAGATTATCTAGCTGAGAAGATTGTGTGTGGACAAGTGTGTGTAAACACTATGGCTATCAGTACATACACAGGGCCTAGACAGAGGCAGTGGAAACTGAGGGGTGGGGGAACCAGGTGGGGGAGAAAGATATGGAGGATGAGAGAATCTCTCAAGTGGGAGATCAATAGAAAATGGAAAGATGGACACACAAAAACAAGAAAGAAGAAGAATGGACAACAAAGTTTGGATTTTAAGGAACAGGCCAAAGAGCTCAGTGTGAGATGCTTCCCAGATATTAAAGGAGGGCAAAGACAGAACCTGGAAGCCATCTTGAGGATCAGAGGCCAGTGATGTCTCAGAGTGTAACTGAGATGATGGTCAGCAAGACTTGGCAAAGTTTAAGTCACAAGCTTTGCATGTAAAATGTTCCAGAAGCTTTGAAGGGAATAAGCTAGTGGATAAATCCCAGTTTATTCACAGACAGAACCTCTCATGGCTGTTTTGTCCTGTCCCTTGTTCTGTCACCACATCCTTGGGCAAAACGTTTCTGGAGCAAGTGTCTTGTCAGAGCAGGCATACATGTGGCTGGAAGGCAACTGTAGGGGAATTTGGGCAAGTCTGTCCCACTTACGGTGACTCTCAGAGGCTGATCCAACACTGTGCCAACTCGAGCCATAGGTATCCCATCCTCTGGTTTTATTCTTACCTCTGGCTGCAGATTGAAGCCAAAGGCATCTGAAAACACCCTAAAAACATTACTGCCAGCCAGAATAGTAACACCAGGACAACAGAAGAGGAAGGCCAACCAGAATAGGAGCACAGACAGCAGATGTGTAAAGAAAAGTGGTTAAAAAGAACCAGCAAGATTTGGAAAGTGCACATGAAGAAGTATCCCTTTCTCTGGTCACTCTCTAGGCCATGTGTTCCAACAATCAAAGGATCAAAGGACATCACTTTTTCTTTTTTCTGTTTTCACCCATCTCCCTATGCGGGTGGAGGGAACAGGTGGGGGAGAATGATGTATGAGAGAATCTCTCAAGAGGGAGATCAATAGAAATGGAAAGAGGGATGAAACGAAACAAGAAAGAAACAAAGGAAAAACAAAGTTTGGATTTGGACCTTGGTGTCTAAGGAGCAGGGCAAAGAGCTCAGTATGAGTGTCTTCCAGTATATTGAAGGAATCATACAGAGGAACATTTAGACAAGAAAAAGGAAGCAAGGCCTGAGACAGAACCTGGAAGAAGGCCAATCATGTCTGATTTTGAGAATATAGCCAAGACAGCCAAACAGAACAGGAACACCAGGACAGCGGAATTGTGAAGAAAGGTGGTTTGAAAGTATTCGCTATTTTTGATTGATTGAACACACTGTCGAGAACCAGCAAGATCTGGAAATTTTCCCTGCCATGGCCATGTGTTCAACCAATCAAAGCTATTTTTTTTCTTCTCCTGTTTTCGCCCACATCCCTCTGTCCCTGGTCCCAAGATAAGCAGCCATCATTCATGCCTTCTACAAGTCAACAGAAAACAGGCTAAAACTTTTTGACAAAAATTTCAGAGTCTCTGTCTTCCTGTGGTGCATATGTGTGAGCTTTCATAAAAGCTAGAGACGCAGATTACTGTGCATCTCACTGTGCTGTCTGACAGACTGTGACTCTTCCACCACAGCGCCTTGGGTAATCCTACCCGCACTTGCTAACTTTTCCAAAGAGAGATGGAGAGAGAGCAAGAGCAAAAAGATCTGTGAGATGGATGAAAGGATGAAAGTGTGTGGATACAGACAGTATTAGCACATTTGTCCCTCCCAAAGCTTTACGCTTGATCCCTGCTGAGCTCTGTGTCTATGTGTTTTGTGGTACATGTTTCTAAAGCTCTTTTTTTTTTTTTTTTTTGGTGGGTGTCTGTATCCTGCGGTTATGTTGAAGAGTCACTTTCGTGTTGCTTCAGTGGATGAGCTTCTAAATGTGTGCGAAGAGGTGGTTACCCTGAAATAGAAGTAAATGTGGGTTAAGTCCTGGGAGGGGTCCTTCGTTCAAACGCGATGGACAGGCTTTCAGCTGTCAGTATGCTGTGAAGGCAACATGTCTGCCAGGAAGAGACACACATCCTCTCTCGCTCTTTCACATCTCTCCTTCACATCTTGCCACTTCCGGCAACAGCGAACGCACCACAGACTCTTTGCTGTGCCCACAAGGCCACCAGAGAGCAGCCAGGCATTTATAATCGGGCATCATAGTGGGCACCTACATCTCTGTAATGCTTGATTTATGCGTAATCCAAAGTGTTTCCAAGTGTCACCCAAAAAACTTAGGAAAACCTTGAGTGCTTTTTTTTCAGAACTGTAGGAGGATCTTTGCTGTCCATCAAATTATGGAGTGGGAGAGCAAGCAGCAAGAAGTAATATATTAAAGTACTGCTGTTTGCCAAAATGGCACCATTTCAACTGAGACGATGATGTTGCGGTTGTACTTGTAGTGTCATCTAAGGAAGATTATACAAAATCATGCATCCTGATGGGGAACATTTATCTGAAACATGTTCTGAATAAATTGTTAACACAAGATGTTAAAGTTTTAGTTAAAGTTTAAATTTTAAAATTAAAAAACTTAAAGTTTCATAGGCTATTAAGAGGGTTTGAGTTTTACTGAGAGTTTATGTTCCAAATGTAAGGAATAACACACTCCAAACCATGTTATTATATGAAAATAATGCACGTCGGGGGGCGTGATACGGCACAACACTCAAGCGGAGTGCCGCTACCCCCTGAAGCGTATTATTTTCGTATAACAGCACAACCATATGTATTTTCATACTAATGTTGTGGATGTCCATAACCAAATGTTGTGGAAGGTGGTTCCCTGGTGAACTAGTGGCTAGCATGTGGTGCTCTCACCACCATAGCCTGGGTTCAATTCCTGGTCAGGGAACTAACCCCAGCCACTGGAGGGTTGCACAAGTCAGTGCTGGTCCCAAGCCCAGAGAATGGAGTGGGTTGTGTCAGGAAGGGCATCTGGTGTAAAACTTGTGCCAGAGTCAAAATTTGCGGACATGGGTTTCCACTGTGGCAACCCCCGAATGGGAGCAGCCAAAAGAAGGGGAAAAACATTGTTGCGGAACGTCCGAGAGTAAAAGCTAGCTTTTCTCTCTCTGACTTGATCAGATTGCTTTCTCTCGCTCAAAGAATGCAGCTTGTCATTTTACAGAGAAACTGGAAAGTATAAACTCCTTTGTCCTGAAGACATTCCTGTGCTGATAAACTTCACAAAGCACTGTGACTGTTACAAAATGCTTCCAAAGGAGACTCCATCCATAAAGGTTTAATAAATGTCTCTTAACAAAAAAAATCACCACAGCAACAATTATAGGTTTTTCTTTGTTAAACAATAACACGTTTCTTTAAATCTGTATATTATTATTATGAGATTTTGTTGAGCATCTGCCGTACAAGTCCCTGTGTATGAGCTGTTTCCATATGAACATTAGCATATTAGAATGAGCACATTAACGTTATCCTATTGTTAATATTAAAGACAGAACTACCTGTGCTGTTATACAAAAATAATGCACACCTTCTGATCAATCAGATTCAAGCATTCAACCATGCTGTGGTATAATGCGTCTTAAATGTGAATGGGCAAACTAGTT
This sequence comes from Pangasius djambal, assembly GCA_022985145.1. Taxonomy (NCBI): domain Eukaryota; kingdom Metazoa; phylum Chordata; class Actinopteri; order Siluriformes; family Pangasiidae; genus Pangasius; species Pangasius djambal. The sequence goes on along the minus strand of CM040987.1, from coordinate 3,600,146 downwards.
TAAAAATATGGTAAGCTAAGCAACACTGACTACTCAAGAAATAAGCAAGTTGTTCCAATCAATCGACAAGAACTTCAGAACGTAGCGTTGATACACACCACACTGTTTAATATTATTAACGTAGCCCACACTTTTCTGTTAATCCTTCAAAAATTGTCCTTGCAGGGATGGTAGGTGGGGGGAGTGAATGACCAGCGCGCTCTTCCACCCTCAATACCACGACTGAGGTGAGTCCCTTGAGCAAGGCACCGAACCCCCAACTGCTCCCCGGGTGCCACAGCAAAAAAGGCTGCCCACTGCTCTAGGTGTGTGTTCACGGTGTGTGTGTGTGTGTTCACTACTGTGTGTGTGCACTTGGATGGGTTAAATGCAGAGCCCAAATTCCGAGTATGGGTCACTTCACTTCACTTCAAAAATACAAATCAGAGTATAGATCCTGTTATAAAAATGAAACGATGTGTTTAACTCTGATACTTCATCAATAAACTATTTAAAAGTCTTGATTTCAAAAAGGAATAGTCCTTAAAATGTTTGCTACAACCAAATTCTGTCTGGGTTGGATGACCCAACATAGCTTCTTCCTTCACACATTGCTGCTAGCCAGTCACAGCAGAGGTTGGCATTCAGTTTGGATGCTTTTCCAAACTGCCTTGCTTCCCACTCAATGGACTGTCTTTCCAATGCTCCAAAATCTTTGGGGGCCTGTGCAGAAGAAAAAAGGAAACAGGCTTAGAAGCTTAGAGAAGAATCAGTCATGTCACATATCATGTGATAAAAACTGAAGCAAGTCATAAGAATTAGTCCATATTCATTTTTTGGGGTTTGTTTGTTGGTGCATTCACCACAAGGAAGAGATCCATGATTGGTTGCCATGATTGGTTAGACCTGAGGTGTGAATGCCACCATTGTCGAAGTCTTAAAATATTCTAATTGGCTGATTGTTCTGAAGTTGTTCCATGTTGAAATCAGGTAGAAATCAACTGAGCACACTGAACATTGAGCCTTAATGAAGCCACGATTTCTGAGTACTTTAGCTTATATTTCCTGAATTTGAAACTTTTGGAACATTTGGAACATTTGGAACAATCATCTCTTGCTCATATGTCGAAACAATGGCACTCAAAATCTATCATATGTAGCAAATTTGGTTCATTCCTGCAATTAAGTTGAATTAGGGTTGAAACGAACCATCTTAAACCAGTTGTGTTTACACCCACCCACACCAACAAACCACACCAAAGGACAGAAAAGAACCAGAGTTAGATTCAAATAGTCAAAATACTGTATGTGTGAAGACTGCACAAGCCAAGTATCAGAATCTGTGCCTCTCCTTCATCCTGGTTCTGTGTGAAATGAGGTTAGGCCTGAGGGATCTAGCGCTTCCTTGCTCACTACACAGTTCTGCCATGGGAAAGGCCCGAAGACGGAGCAGGCAGTAGAGCTGATCCTCCACTGACAACTGGGAGAAAGAAAAAAAAAAGTTAGTCAGTCAGACAGGAAGAGGTCTCCAGAACCTTTCCTGTCACAAACGTCAAGCTCTTTTGATGCATGACAAACTAAAAGGAGGAAAATTGAGACTGGTGAGTCAGAGAAAGAAAATATAGGGAAAAAAGCTACTGCAAAATGTTGAAAAGTATCTTATTGTGGGAAAATGGTATTGATAAGAGCAAAGAAGTACAGGCAGACGAAGACAAAATGGTTGATGCTGGATATCAAGGGTGTCAAGTTGCACTTAAGGGTCATCTCTCAGATGAAGGAAAATAACACCTCTCAAAAAGAGACGTTCTGACTCCCTCCCTTTACTGTCACTGTTTGACAAAATGATGACTTTTAATTATTCCGGGTCTCTTTGATAGATTGCTCTCCAATCAGGAAAGGGACAAACAGACTATATCAATGAATTATATCTGTCTCAACTTTCATGCAGTTTTTTTTTTTTTTTACACTGTTATTTATTGGCTCTTATTTATAGTCCATGTCAGTGAACTGCTGGGTATTGGCTCAGTTTAAACCAGAAACTATGTAGTATATGTAAATAAGGCACATGTACAGAGAAGTCTATCAAAATGGCTTTAGAGCATTGAAATAAGAAATTTATTTAATATTATCGATTTTATTATGACTGGGAAGAGCAGTGTTTGGAGTTAACCCAATCACTGTGATTTGAAATGTCCAGACCCTTAAACTGTACCTGCTTTATTAGTCACGTCCTTAAAAAGTACCTGAATCATTGGGTGATGCTGTAACTGAGGTCACTGAGACACTGTCATTATATGATATACACCGATAAGCCATAACATAATGACCTGCCGTTTTGGAGATACTTTGACCCGTCGTCTAGCCATCACAATTTGGCCCTTACTCAGAACATTACGCTTGCTAGTTTTTCCTGCTTCCAACACATCAACTTCAAGAACTGACTGTTCACTTGCTGTGTAATATATCCCACCCCATGACAGGTGCCACTGTAATGAGATAATCAATCTCATTCACTTCACCTCTCAGTGGTTTTAATGTTATGGCTGATCAGTGTAAGTTTTAGCACCCTGCACATTATCACTTGTTTTTTTTGTTTGTTTGTTTGTTTGTTTGGGAGTTTTTCCCTCCATTTTTCTCCCCAATTTGCCCTATGATACAACAACTATAGTGAAGGCTAACACGTGCTTCCTCCAAGACACAGGAAGCAAGCCAACTGTATCTTGCTCTTGTTTTTTCTCCATAACCATAACCATAACATTAGCAGTGTCATTATGATTGACAGGGGAGAATGAGTATACCATCCCTTCCCCCCAGAAAGCACAAGCAATTCACAGGCAATAGGGCATACACTTCCCTGTTACGAGCCCAGGCAGTGGCTAGCGTTAATTTTCCAAAATTACTTTCCTTACTTTGCTTACTTTGACTCTCATGAGTGTTCAATCACACAAAGAAAAGAAACGCTATAAAAAAAATACATTCATTTCAAGACGTGTTACTTTATTATTAGTGACAAAGACAAACTGTGCCTGGTTTTGAACCAGCCATGGTTCCAGCCATTGTGATTTCCAAATTGACGTCTGGCTCTGATGTAAAGTTCGTGTTGAATCGAGTGAAGTGGCATCTTCATGTTCCTGCTCTGCACTTTGACTGCCTTCAGTCTTTTGAGTCGTGCCTGAGCAGTTATACGAATCATCAGAAACAAATCACAAACCTATATCTGAGATGGTCTTCCTCCTCTCTTAATAAAGAAGATGGATTTCTGTATGATGAGATATAGAGTCTAGGCCACAGGGTAACCTGGAAAATTATGGCTACTTGCTATCACACCTCGATATCCAGACATCACACTTTTTATGGTACCCTTCAGTCATATAATCTCACAACTGACGTAAACACGCTGGCCAGTAGGGTAATGCCTACATGTTGGAACAAGTGCTCAGAAAAACAATGTAAAGTATGTTACGTTTTTAGATACAGAGTATAGTTCTCTAAAGTCTCCATACATAGGGGAAATTAACACTTTTTAGCAAAACGTCTTCTAAAATTTTTCATACTTAGTTTATATTATATATATTTTTTTCAGATAGCCTTTAAGAACACCTCTGACAGAAGAAGAACGTATTGAAATCATTCTCATGGCTGGATCAGGAAGCTGTCGCAAGGTTGCGATGGACTTTAACAGGAAACAGGGCGGGCACATCACGCACGACACTGCTGCCAAACTTATTAACAAATTCAACAAAGACTGGAAGTGTTGCAGACTGACCGAGAAGTGAACGTCCACAAACATCTACTGATGAAGAAACAACCGACGTGGTGCTGGCGAACACAGTCCACTATGTATGGAGATTTTTGGGAAACCCTGTATTATTAGATTCATGGAGAACAGTTCGAAATACAGGTTTTAAGTAAGCATTCTTTAAAAAAAAGAGAAAAAGGAAATTTTGCATACTTTGACATTTAGACCAGTCCGATATGCACAGCAGAATTTCCTATTCTATTGTGATCAAGGTGATGGATGCGCCAGCGAGGCTACACAATGGAAATGTCCATCACATCACCGAAGTTAGCCTACAGTGCAAAAACGCACCGCAAATCAGCTATTCACAGTGACTAAGCTCAATATTCTGCTCCTTTTCCTACCTATCGCAAGGATCTGAGTTATTAAATGGAAAAATTCCACTGCCTTTTATAGACGAATACACTTGAAAGTTAACAGTTCGTTCATTTTTCCTCTATATTTGAAAAGGCAATAACAGCCACAGCAATAAATGGGAAACTTCCTTCTTTCTGATATTCCCATTTCATTTACAGTATATTACCTGACCTGGTAGGACGTTTTTAGCAAACGAAATGAATGTATTGTGCAAAAATAGTGCGTGGTGATTGCTGTCTTCAAAATGAGAAAATGATTTAATCTGAGCTTTAAATCAACCTGGAATCTGGAGGAACTAATGAAATCTCACTTGCTTTGACGAGGTCGTGTTGTTTAAATCAGTCCCCGAAAATAAGTCGCCTCTAAAACAAGAGTGAAAATGGATGTCAAACTATATAAAATGAGGAGATAAACAGATGAAGAGGTAAGAGAGGGAGTGTGCATCGTTGATGGGACGGTGACAGTCCTAACACTCGTCTCGTCGATGAGAGAGGCATGAGCACTCATCCGTCTCTACTCGGTCCCCTCTTGGGCCCCCTCCCAGCTCAGGCGCCTGTCTGAAATCGGCGCTTCATGGCGGGAGTCGCAATGTTGGTGGTGAGTGTGAGACAGCTACTTTGTGACACACTTCTCACACGACTTCACGCAGCAAGCGCTGACTGCTCAAACACTGTCACACTCGATGGTGTGATTCAGCCAAAGTGGCATGAATGGAAATGATCACCGTGACAGGACTGTGCGCTTTAAGGAATAAAAAAAGACATCACAATGCAAGTAAGAACATTTGCAGGGTGGCAATTTTTTTCCTTCAAGATTTCATTATCAAAAAAAACTCCTGAAGAGTAAGGTACGATGCAAAAGATTTCCAAAAAAAAAAAAAAAGAACATCCAAGAAAAAAGGAGTTTGGGGATTTTTTTTTGAAGAAGAAGAATTCTGAAGACCTTAAACAGGTGGTTATGGAGGACGCAGCACAGCGGTGGATGAAGGACTGTTCCAAGAACCGATCCGGAGAGAGACATGGAAAGGGTTTGGGTCAAAAGTTGGCCCATCCTACCCATCCAATCAGAGGTGCTGAGTGATGAGGAGGAGCCAGACTGGGGTCAGAGGTCAACAGGATTGAGGATTGAGTGGAATGACTGATGACAGGGTCAAACGGTGCAGGAGGACTGAAGTATCAGATGGAGAGGTGGGGAGAAGCGGAGGTGGAAATTAATCAGGCTGATCTGACAGAGACAAAAGAGCCCTGTGGAGCACTGAGTAAAACACACACATACCAATCCTTCCCAATTCTTAATGTTCATCTATCTATACATCCATCTATCCATCCATTCATTAGTGCCAAAAAGTTAGCTGCATGCTCTAATGTTTTGTCGATATGAGCTGTCATTGGCTAATTTTTTTATGTGTTTTTGCTTGGACATTTGTATTCGTCTGCTTCAATGACATCCATCCATCCATCCATCCATCCATTCACCTAACAATGCATCTTTTCCTTCTTTCAACCATGTATCCAACCATCAGTCCAGTCATTCATCCATCCATTTCTTCTTCCAACCATTTAATGTTTTGTGTATTTCAATGGTCATTGCCAAATTTTGTCTTTTTTTTTTTGTCTTGTTTTGATTCACCATCTGTTAGAACAGATATTTTCATCTTATGCTTATGATACTTTTTTGACATCCATTCACCCATCTATCCATCTTTCTACCCATGCATGTATTCCTTCTTTCAACCATCCATCCATCCATCCATCTTTGAGGTTCTATTGTATCCAAAAACTGCTTTCTTTGATGTTTTGAAAAGATCGACTGCCATTGGCTAATGTTTTAGCTTATAAAGCAGCTTTTGGTGTGTTGCTGTTTGCTTAATTGTATTCGTAGTTTTTTGCTCTCTTAAGTCACTCTCTCATCTTCTGCTGTGTCATTAGAGCTGCCATTCTAATCGTTAGACCTGTCATCTGCTTTAGAGACGAAATAAAACGATTCACACAGCTCTTCTTGGCTTGAATATCTGCTTAAGTCAAGATTAGTAATCAGCAGGTTGTAGTGTTGCCATTAAGATGGTATGACACAATGAAATGACTGTGAGAATAACACAAAAGACAACAAGGAGGACAACAAAAATACCAAAATAACCAAGCACGCACATCAGCACATGCTTTTCACCTAAAATAATAAACAACAATCAACATCAGCAGAGCCATTTTGGTACTAATGTTATCTCATATCTAAGCGTTATCTCATACCATCCATCCATCCATCCATCCATCCCTTACTCCATCCATACAATCACCTGTCTATCCATCCATTTTCAAACCATCTGCCCATCCATCCATCCATCCATCACTTCACTTGAGCTGTCTATCCATTTATCAATCCATCCACCTACCCACCTATCTATTTCTTCTTTCAACCAACCATCCATCCACCCATCTATCCAACTATCATCATCCATCCTTCCATCCTTTCATTCAACCATCCCTCCATACAATCATCCGTACATACATCCATTTTCAAAACTATCTGCCCATCCGTCCATCTGTACAATCAACCATACATATATCCATTCTCAAAACTCCATCCATCCACCCAGCCATCCGTCCATCAATCCATCCATTTATTCAACTTCTTTCAACTCTATCCATTTATCCATCCATCCCTCCATCTACTCATATATTTCTTTCTTCAACCATCCATTCAGCCCTTCATCGATAAGCAGTATCTGTCCAGTCATTAACTTCTCCATCCCAATATCCATCCCCGCATTCTTCCCTCCATAAATCCTCACTGTAGTAGGCAGTGTGATGCATACACTCATACAGATACATAAACTCATGTGAGAGTACAGTGTAAAATGAAAGTAACAGCGAAAGAGAACAGATAAAAAAGTCTGCACAGATGGAACTTCCACCAAAAAAAAAAAACCCTACTGATATGGGCATCACTGTACGAATATGTGTGTCATTAAGAATTTAATTTCATATTGATATTTAGTGTACCATCCGTCTCTGTTGGTGTGGGGAGATGAAATATGATTTCATAATGAAGATGATGACTCTTTCTTTCTGACAGACTCGTGATTTGATCAAACTCATCAACCCCCTTTTAGCATTTCTCAGCTCCACACACACACACACACACACACACACACACACACACACACACACTTTCTCTCATTTTGTATAAGCCCAAGGCCCTCTACTGGTGAAAGTTGATGGTTGTGAACGTAACAGAATTGTGTTAAAATGCTATTCCAATTTCAGAATATTTACAAATTGACAGGCTAAAAAAATGAAAATTCAAGAGTTTAGATCCCATGTTCTTCTTTTAGGAAAAAAAAATGAAAAGAAAACTGTGCAGGGGGGAAAAAATATCAGTGAATCTAAGCATTAAAATATATGTTAACTTTGTGATATTGATTTTTCTTTGCTTAGGAATGTTACATTTTTTATTTCAATAAAACTATTATATAAAGTCATGGTGTAATCCTACTGATAACGTTTTTAATATTAATACTCAAATGCATCTGAATACTAAATCTATTAAATAAGGAATCTGACAATCCTTGTCTGTGTGTGTGTGCGTGTGTGTGTGTGTGTGTCAAAGCAGTGGACCAAAGTGGCCGTGAGGCTCTTGTCACATCTGAGAATGTGACAGAGAGGAAAAGTGGCCTCAGAGGAAGTGCCTCAGCTATCCCACAAGCCCCTGCAGCACTCCGTGCCTCTCCTGGACATCAAACAAACCATGTCTCTCTCTCTCTCTCCCTCTCTCTCTCTTCTTCTTCTTCTTCTTCTTCTTCTTTCCCATCTCTCTATCACTTCATCATGAATAATCAAACACTTCTCCGTCCACTCGCCCTGTCCTTAGCTCACAGCTGCTTCAACCAGCTGCTGCTTCACACACTCTCGGTCTCAAAGGTCATCTCGCCTGCTCACGAGCCCATGGACAGAGAACGAAAATGAGACATGAAGAAAAGAGGGAAAGCAAAATGTGAGGGCTTAAAATATGAGAGTGTGTTTTTTAGGAGTAATGTAAAGCTTTCTATTCAGTAAACACGTTCATTAGCACTTAGTATTGTGATATATTATTGATTTTTCATCATTATTCTCCATCAAAGGATTTGAACTATGAAATATTTTTAACTGTTGTCACAGTAATATTTAGTCGAGTTGTAACAGCACTCATGGTAAAACATGTTGTAGATGACAATTATATATTATATATTTACATATTTCTTGCTGGAGTACATCATTCATTGTCCAGGAACGTACTTGTGTATTAGTATGAATACTAGGAATAGTAGGAATAGGAATAGATTTTATATATTTATTAGTAGTATTTTCTATTTTATGACTTCCAGAAAAGCCAAACAGAAGGTTTGTTACTTTTAAACTCAGTGTTGATCAATAGCTGTGGATGTGCATTGCTACACAACTGTTACGTTTATATTATAAGTAAGGAATAAACCACTTGGGGGAAACCTGTTTTAGGAAAATGATCAATGATGGCGTGGTGTGATAGGGACCAACATGAAGCCCAGTTATTTTTACCATCCTGACTGTAATTATTTTCCAGTAACAGCACATTTAACAGCAATTTACCAACGATACCAACGATTTTTTTTTATCCATTTAGAGTTACACTTAACGTCGTGGAACATCCGCAAAACAAGTTCGTTCCTGTTATCACTTACATTCTTTCACCAGCCTCTCTATTTTCTTTCTCTTAAGTTGATAAGACAAAAAAAACACAGCTTGTCATGTTACTGAGAAAGCAGAAAGTGCAAACTCTGTCCGTTCTGTCCTGAAGATGTCGGAAAACCTAAAGTTACAGCTTTACCTCTGACTGTTACAAAGCGCTGGCACTGGACACGTTAAATAATACAGAAAACGTCACCGTAACAACAATTACACTGGTTTTTATTGTGTTAAGCAACAGCGGGTTTTCTGATCATTTATTCATTGTAAGATTGAAATTGTGTCAAGAGTCTGTTACACGGTTCCCTGTGAATGAGTTGTTACTATAGAAAGGATAACATATACAACAGTAACGAGACTGTTAGCATAAACCTGCGATTTGCGTATTGTCAGCGCTGCTGTTATAGAAAATCAATCAATACATTCTGACCCATCAGAATCAAGAGTTTAAAAGTGCCGTGGTATAAAACCGGTATAAAATCCATTGGGGGAAAAAAACTGTTACTGGCAATTCATAACAATTAATTATCAGCCTAAATTTTATAATCAGGACAGGCTCATAAAAATACTCCTCTTCCTATCTATCAGTCTCCAGAAGTCCATCGTGAAAATCTCTCCTCTTTTCAATCAAACACAAACAGACTGTTAGGAGACAGCAGCCTGTAGAAGAGCATTGGGAATTTAAGCGAGATTGCTTAGTTGTCTCTGAGTCCCGTGGCGTGTTTACAAGGAGAATGTGACTCTCTCTCTCTCTCTCTCTCTCTCTCTCTCTCTCTCTCTCTCTCTCTGATCCAGTAAAACCCAGCGAGCAGAGTGTGTTTTGCTATCCAGTCTGGCGTGTTGCTATTGTGCTGCTGGCCAGGACCTCAGAGACGAAACTATGCTGCCTTGTTCTGTGAAGTGCACTTGATCTGAAGTGGGTTTTAATACAAATGAACAGCAGGAAAGCATGAGGGTGACTGTATGAGCACTGCATTCACTTTACGAATGACGCACATGATAGGAGGGGTATGCATTAGACTGATGATGAATCAAGAGATGTGCTTATCAAAGGAGAAATAAAAATAGAATGGCCTTCTATTTTACTTTATTGTCAAATCAAAGACAGCATGGTTCCAGTGTGTTCCTAATAAATGTGGTCTAATTTATTATTACAACAAATAATAATTGGCTATTCAAAGTATTATATGATTAGGAGCTCCAGCTTTGATGTTAGTTATATACTTAAACGTTCTTTTAAATTACATTACCCTTCTCCAATCTGATTATTTTCTCTAACAATGTCTCTGCAAGTAGTTCTGCAAGACAAATCACAGGTTTATATTAATGCGGTCGATGTAATATGTTAGTGTTTCTAGCAACAACTCATTCTCGGGGATTTGTATAATCTAATAAAGTCTAATAATACATGGATTAAAAAGTGTTGTTATTTAACCACGAAACATTTTGGAAGGAGTCTCCAGTGTCAGTGCTTTGTATCAATCAGAGGTAAAGCTGTAAAGCTGTTTTCCACCAAGGGAAAGTCTACAGGGTGAAGGGCTTTGCGTTTGTGGTTTGGAACACCTACTGTTCCCAAGCCACTCGAATCTCATTGGATAAAACCCCAATAGATGACCTGCATGTCCAGATATGCTACTTCACATGGAGCTATGTTAAATGGCAGGAAAAAACGTGTTCATATATCCGTTTCACGTAGTCTTTAAGTATGATTTAGTGAAGGTATCTAGTTCCATAGCTAATTTTTTTTTACTTATGATGCCATCCACTATAATTTGCATTACATGTTGGTTTAAGTGTGTAACTAACTGAGATTATACATAATACCACTGAATCAGTACCCAAGACCCAACAATTTCAACCCAAGAATCAATCTATATACTCAGATTCAGCCGTCCAATAATGAAGCAATATCACATTACCTACTGTCGAATCACAGCCGTGTCAATATTCAGTATAACCACACGATTGCAAATGTGATATTGCTTTTCTACAACAGTTCTATAAAAAAGAAATGAATATCAAGTAAGTGACATTTGGACACCCATCCATTTTTTTTTACTGCTTATCCTACACAGGGTTGGCCCTAGATGGGGTGCCAACCCATTGCAGGGCACAATCACACACTATGGACAATTTGGAAATGCAAATGCATGTCTTTGGACTGGGGGAGGAAACCCCTGAAGCACAGGGTGAACTTGCAAATTCTGCGCACAAAGGGCAGAGGCAGGATTCAAACCCCCAAACCTTGCAGTGCGAGGCAACTGTGCTATCCACTAGGCCACCATGTCCCCCACATTTGGGACACTATATGGCCTGCCTGCTTTCTCACAAACTGAAAGGACATTGTGTGTGTGTAAGTGTGTGTGAGTGTCACTAAAACTGATAATCCCTTAAAGTCACTGGGTTTTATCCAGTTATTCATCTTAAAGCATATTACTCTGTAATTGCAGTGAAAATAATAAGAAAGGTGCATAGTTCCGAGAGTAAGGAATGTCTGGATGTGCAAATGGTTCCTGGGAGTTTAAGAGGTCAAACTAGCTTAGTGCTCTTTACCTTCAAACTGCACTGATTTCCTTCTAAGTAGCTGGTTTGTGTTATTAATTGTTCCTTGTGTTATTCCCTGGACAGACCAAGACTCCTAAAATAGAAAGCATGGTTCGAGGCAGCACTAGCGCGCTGAGGACGAGGGCAGGGACACACACAGGGGGGCTGCATTACGATCAGAAGATTAGCATATATATATATATATATACACCAGTAATGCTAAAAGCCACACATAGTAATAGCAAGTGCTTAGCAATTACACTAGCAATTCAAAAACGTGCAGACAGAACAGTTTTCATTAGCGGTTGTAGCAAATTAATATGAATGATATTCCTCTCTCTCTCACACACACACATGCACACACACAAATAGAGGTGTTTAGGAATGAATTAATTTTGCCAGCCTGGAAAGATTAAACGCAGCAACAGTGATGATGAAGATGATAGATTGCTGCAGATTGCAAAGCCATCAAGCATAAATTACAGGGCAAGTAAAATAACCGGCCCCTTTTTTAATCACCAGCCACAACTCAGATCAGACCACAGACCACAGAGAGAGATGAAGAGAGAGAGAGAGAGAGAGAGAGAGTATACAGAAAAGGGAGTATGTCGTCTCCATCTCATCACTGTCAAGGGTAAAGTCCTGACCCCTTTTCCCCCTGAAAACACACACATACACACATACACACACACACACACACACACACACACACACACACACACAAACCCTCCAGCATGAGCGTGATTTTTCTGACCCTCTGCTGATGCTGGTTCTTCTTGGAAGCTGAAAAGTGAATTCCCCCCGAGGTCTCGTGTCACCGTAGTTGTTTTACACAAAGTCGTGACTCCCAAACGACAACAAAAGATTTATCAGTATGCATCAAACCTGCACTTTATGCGTATCCCAGAATGCTCCGCTGGATTTAGCATTACACAGCCATACTGTATTGCATTAGATGTGAGATTTTTGATTCCTTATATACTGTATATATATAATGTACATAAATCACAGTTTAGCTGATGAGTAGTCACTGAGGTAGGACGTGCAAGTAGATTTTTTTTTTACCATAACCATTTAAAAATGAAAATCAGATTAGCAGTAGACTGCAGTTTCACTAGCAAGGAATAAAATAATAAACAACAGGGTGGTGCAATGTGACCCGACATGCATTCAAGTGTTTTATTCCTCTTACACCACCGCAATTTGCCAACAATTACAATTTTTATTTATTAAAGAACAACATGTCATACTTTTTTGTCCATTTATAGTCACAATTAAAGCTGAGGAACATCCGTCCAACAGGTTACTTCCTGTCCTCACTTACTTTCCCTCACCAGCCTCTCTTTTTTTCTTTCTTGAAGTTAATAAGACAAAGAAATGCATCTTGTTACCGAGAAACAGCAAAATGCAAACTCCTCTCTGAAGTTCTCGTGCTGGAAAATTTACAGTTACAGCTTTACCTCTGACTGTTACAAAGCACTGACACTGGAGACTCCTTCCAAAAATGTTAAACATACGTCTACTTACAGAAAACTTCACCATGTTAATGATTACATTTTTTTTAAAAAATCTGTTTATGTGGAGCATCTGCCATACACGTCCCTTTCTGTTGTTACTACAGAAATAATAACGTATTATAACGAGCGCATTAATTAATACATAAACCCTTTGGATTTGCACAGTAATTAAAACCATGGCAGGTTCCTGAAAGGACACTTTTCAGGAGTGTAGCAACATTTCTGGGTTTATACTATAAGTGTACCACCATTTTCTGTTTAATTAAAGTGATGTTTTCCAAACCGCTCCTCAGGAACGCCATGACATTTCACAAAAACATTTAAAGAACATAATAATCATTACAGGTGTATCTGGAGCTGGGAAAGAGCAAAATGTGGAGCATCTGGGTTCCCTGAGGACCAATTTGGAAAACACTAAGGGCAATAAACTGAGCTGTCAGTTTATTAGGTACACTTACCTTGTCATACATTTATTGGCCATTTTATTAGGTCCAAATAATAAAGTCTGGAAGGGGCGAACATTTGATAGTCTCGTTGCACAGTGACGGGGATGACGTGCATGGCAGAAAGGACCCCAAAAATCACAGTTTCAGTTGATTCTTGACTACTGGACACAGTTTTCTTGAAAAAAAAAAAAAAAAACAAGCTGTTTGGAAAAGAAGCCCATGCTGAGAAAAACACAAAATACAGTTGTATCCATCTGAACCAAGCACCATTGGAACTACAATTGATATCATGTATTGTGGTTTTTTTGGCCATAAATGCCATTGGCAAGTTTAGAAAATTGGGATTAAATACAAGGAAAAGCGCCCAAAGCCCACAGTAAGAAATGGGGGTGGATCATTGATGATTTATGGCTGTTTTGTCACCGGTGGTTCAGGGGCATTTGTGCAGATTAAAGGCATTATGAATTCTACTGACTACTAACTAATATTCTAGCCCAAACCCTGGATGCCTCTTCCAAGAGATTACGACTTGGCCTTAGACAGTTTGTTCAACAAGATAATAAATATAAATTTTAGATTGAAAATAGAAACAGACCTTCCAAAAGAGCATGTCACTATCAGACAGACACTATCTACAGTGCCAAGTAGAGCGTTTTTAGGAAGAGAAATACCCTTAATTCTGAAGGAAGCCTTAGAGGGTGTATGTAGAACTCTATAACAGAGTGTTTCACTATCAAAAAAGGTTACAAGCAGAATTTTTGATGAAGATAAGAACCCTTAATTATCCAATGAACCCTTAAATAATGGTTGAAGAACCCTTTTTTCTAAGAGTGTACATCCAAATGAACACAGAAATGGTTGTGGAACACAAAATCCGTGTTTTGCAAGGACTGATTCAATCTCTGGGTTTGAATCGGGACCTGGATTGGAAACCTTTGGTGTGAATTAAAGCCAGTCCAAGACTCCTTTTCGAAGTGTTTAAAGATGACAGGACGATGTGTATGGGTGCCATTAATTTTGAAATCAATGTTTGGCAGAAAAAACTATTGTCTTGTAGTGTACCAATAGTTTTGGAGCTGGCTATAACCGGACTGCAGTGTGTATGCAGTCTTCTGCACATTATGTGAATATTAATAGAAGCTTTTAGGAGTATGGATTTTCTGTATGCGTTAAGAGTATGTAATGTATGATGCATTATTTGTATTTATATCGATATTCTAAAAGATGTATCGTGCAGTATATTAATGTTTAAGTATTTGTTTACACACACACACACACACACACACACACTCAGAACAAAAAAACAGTCCTAGCACTGTTCTTCTTGCCTGTCCTCAGTAGCAGCAGTGGTTCAGATCACCGGCCGTCCCGTGTGGCTCATTAGGGAGAGAGGCATCAGCAGAAAAAATAACAGTGAACCGGCACATTCGCCTGCCGCACGGCACCGTGGGTAATATTTACCCAGCATCTGGAGCCGCCTGCACTCCACAGCAGAGCAGAGCGAGAGAAGAGTGAGATAGGAGGGGAAAACACACTGATGATTATGAGCTGCCTTAAAAATTACATCCATCTTCCTGTCATTTCTGTAATCCGACCTTTTACTGTTCAGGCTTGCAGAAAGAGAAGGAAAAAAGAAAGAAAGAAAGAAATGTAGGTTTTTATGTTTGCTTCTTTAGCTGCACAGGAGAGCTACAAGGATAGAGTAAGGCTAATGTAGCTAGCAAGGAAGTGTACAGAGCCACTGATTTGGCATTGATTTAGCAACCACATGACTAAATCATCACTCAAGATGTTCGGTATCTTAAAGAAACTGTCTCGTTGTCTCTGCCTCTTCCTCCATCTTTCTTTCCAGGAAAACTGATCGCAAGACCACCGTACCCTGACCCTGCTCTTCATCTCAAACCCATTTTGTCTGGGTTTTTGTCCTGCTCTTCAGCATGAGTCCTGAATTCATTTAAAATGTATTTTAAAATACCCCAAATCAATATTATTGATGCTTTTTTTTTTTTTTTTAATTTGCCATTTTTGACAGAGATCAGCTTTCAAGCTCCTCTAGCTCTGTCCGTTGGTGCTTCTTCACAGCAGGCCAATGAAACAAAAAAGAATTAATTGGAATGCAAACAAAGAAAGTACTGGAACAATGTCAACCCAGACAGCATACCGTCTCAACAATGTAGCTACCTAGGTCCATAAGGTACGGCCCGAATTCCGGAAATGTTGGGACGTTTTTTAAATTTGAATAAAATGAAAACTAAAAGACTTTCAAATCACATGAGCCAATATTTTAATCACAATAGAACATAGATAACATAACAAATGTTTAAACGGAGAAATTTTACACTTTTATCCACTAAATGAGCTCATTTCAAATTTGATGCCTGCTACAGGTCTCAAAAAAGTTGGCACAGGGGCAACAAAGGGCTGAAAAGGCAAGGAATTTTGAAAAGATTCAGCTGGGAGAACATCTAGCAACTAATTAAGTTAATTGACATCAGGTCTGTAACACGATTAGCTATAAAAGGATGTCTTAGAGAAGCAGAGTCTCTCAGAAGTAAAGATGGGCAGAGGCTCTCCAATCTGTGAAAGAGTGCATAAAAAGATTGTGGAATACTTTAAAAACAACGTTCAAATTGCAAAGGCTTTGCAAATCTCATCATCTACAGTGCATAACATCATCAAAAGATTCAGAGAAACTGGAGAAATCTGTGTGTGTAAGGAACAAGGCCAAAGACCTTCGTTGGATGCTCGTGGTCTTCGGGCCCTCAGACGACACTGCATCACTCATCGGCATGATTCTGTCATTGACATTACAAAGGCCTTACAGAAACCACTGTCGGTAAACACAATCCGCCGTGCCATCTGCAGATGCCAACTAAAGCTCTACCATGCAAAAAGGAAGCCATATGTGAACATGGTCAGGAAGCGCCGTGGTGTCCTGTGGGCCAAGGCTCATTTAAAATGGACTGTTTCAAAGTGGAAAAGTGTTCTATGGTCAGACGAGTCCAAATTTGACATTCTTGTTGGAAATCACGGACGCCGTGTCCTCCGGGCTAAAGAGGAGGGAGACCTTCCAGCGTGTTCAAAAGCCAGCATCTCTGATGGTATGGGGGTGCATAAGTGCATACGGTGTGGGCAGCTTGCATGTTTTGGAAGGTACTATGAATATAAAAAGGTTTTAGAACAACAGCTATTACAACAGCATGGCTTCGGAGTAGAAAAGTCCAGGTGCTGAATTGGCCTGCCTGCAGTCCAGATCTTTCACCTATAGAGAACATTTGGCGCATGATTTCATCAAACGAAAAAATACGTCAAAGATGACCACGAACTCTTCAGCAGCTGGAAATCTATATCAGGCAAGAATGGGACCAAATTCCAACAGCAAAACTACAGAAACTCATAACCTCGATGTCCAGACGTCTTCAAACTGTTTTGAAAAGAAGAGGAGATGCTACACCATGGTAAACATGCCCCCATCCCAACTATTTTGAGACCTGCTGCAGGCATCAAATTTGAAATGAGCTCATTTTGTGCATAAAATTGTAAAATTTCTCAGTTTAAACATTTATGTTATCTATGTTCTATTGTGAATAAAATATCGGCTCATGTGATTTGAAATTCTTTTAGTTTATTCAAATTTAAAAAACGTCCCAACATTTCCAGAATTCAGGTTGTATATAAACCACAAACTCTTTTTATTACTAATATAAGCTTGTCATCTAGATAGCTAGCTAGTTAGTGTTATCTGCAAATGAGATTTTTGAAATGAGCTCCATAAGGTACTGTATATAAACCACAAACTCTTTTTATTGCTGAAGTTAGCTTTTAGCTACAGAGTTAATTTTAGCTGAGAATGTTCTTGATAACTAGCATGTTTTTTAATATAGGTACATAGCTAACTTTTTGTTTAGTTTTATGTCTTGTCAATCATATTCTCACTTTATTGCTATATTTAGAACACCTTTAGATAAATCCAAGGCTACCTAACTGCTATACATGTGCCAACTTTTTCTGAGGTATTAACACGTAGCTAAGTAGCTAACAGCTAGCTAACTGTAGTGTACATTCGGTGAGGTTGGAAATCTAGCTAGAGAGCTAACTTGGGCTTGATCTGTTTTCAACAGTGCTATTGTAGATATTATTTTAGTTATAGTTTCAGTGGTCTTGTTCTTGTGCCTTTCCGTCTCGATCTCGACCGAAGCGGTCTCGACTAAAACACTGTTTCTTTCTCATGCAATGAGATGAAGGGAGGACAGATCCATCTCCCACAGGGCCTTAAGACTGGAGAGCAGCTGGAGAAAGACAGAGGGAGATGGTGAGCTATCTTCTATCCTGAGGACACTAACACACACACACACACACACACACACATATATATATATATATATATATATATATATATATATATATATATATATACAGAAAAAAGGCAGTGAGTTTTGACAGATGCTCAGGGGTCTCCATCGTCTACCGTCTCACTCCAACACAACAAGAAGCGAGTTGCTCTCGCCCTAATCAACAAAGCTTTCCATAATGTAGTATAGCATACCATAGTGTAGCATAGCATAGCATAGCATAGCATAGCATGGTGCTCTCTCCCAGCATGACCAATGCACAAAGCCTGGCGTGGCCTCTGAGACGGCAGAGATTCTGCCCGAGGACATAAAACTCATCCACACTGCTGAACAGAGCAAAGCACAGTGACAGAGAAAAGAGCTTGACTCTGCTAAATCCCATAATACAGCACAGAAAAGTTACACTCTGTATTGTAGAGAGGAGAAAAAGAAGACGAGAGAGAAAGTAGAGGAGAGAAAAAAATAGACAGACAAAGAACAGAATAGAGAAGAGAAAGAATAGAGGAGATAAAAAAAATGAAGAGGGACAAAAAGGTTATAGGACAGGTGATAAGAAAAGATGAGAGGAAAGAGGAAAGAAGGCCTGAAAGAAGAAAGGAGGGGAGAAAGGGAAGAAAAAAGTTCTAATATTATTGTGAAGCAGATGTTTCTAGTGCGTTGTAGGAATGTTCCAAAAATAACGTTCCCTCAACGTTCTACACTGTGAAGCAAAACATTGTTACGCCAGATGATTTAAGAATACTGGTTGAATGAATCAGAAATAATGTTAATAATGTTGTTAATAATGCTAAACATTGCAGTAGCACTGTGGAGTAAACCACTGTTGCGATGGATGTTTTCGAATATTGCAGGAACGTTCCAAAAATAACATTCTTTCAATAGACTGATAAAGTTGTGAGGCAAACTATTAATAAAGCGGCTGCTTTTAGAGCATTGCGGCAACATTTCAAAAATAACATTTCCTCAACGTTTTAATAATGTTGTGAAGCAAACCATTATTACAGCAAATGTTTAGAACGTTGCAGCAACGTTCCAAAAATAACATTCCTTCAATGTTCTACAGACATTATGAAGTAAATCAGTATTACAGCAGATGATTTTAAAACATTGAAATAACGTTCCAAAGATAACATTCTTTCAACGTTATAATAACGTTGTGAAGCCATTATTGCGGGAGGTTTTTTACAACATTGCAGGAATGTTCCAGAAATAACGTTCTCTCAATATTCTGATAACGTTGTGAAGCAACCCTTTAATCTTGCAGATTATTTTACAACATCGAAGTAACATTCTAAAACTAATGTTACCGTAACGTTATTACAGTAGTTATTTTTAGAACATTGCAGTAACGTTTCTTTTTAATGTTCTTTCAATATTATAATACCATTGTGAAGCAAACCATTTTTACAGCAGACGCTTTTAGAACATTGAAGGAAACATACTAATAACGTTGTTAAGCAATTAATACTGCAAAAAAAAAAAAACTTTCCACCTTCCACATTCCACCAACATTCAACCAACCAAGCAACGTTGTAATAACATTGCACGAGTATTCCAAAAGTAATGTTCGGAATTACAGAAGCTCTTTTTGCAATATTGCTGGAATGTTTCAAAAATAATATTCTTTCAACATCATGATAATTTTTGAAAAACTGATGGAACTTTCAGAACGTTTCCTCAACATTCTGGGTGTTTATGTGCATCATTATTTCAGGAATTTTACAGTCTAAACTGTAAACCCTCTCAGATCCTGCTGAATGATTGCTAAACTTTTTAATAATGTTCTCTGTTAGTCTAGAAAATCCTTTTGTGAAAGCACACACACAGTTCCAGGATTAAAAAAAAAAAAGTTCACGTTCAGAGCACTTTATACTAATAGATCCATCCAGCTTTGTTGTGTCGGTCATTTGGCCGGTAATGGTTCTGTAGGATACATCAATTCAGCGGTAAATGTTTAAAATTTGAATTCCTTCCTCACTTCGAGGTGAAACGCATGTCAGTCCCGGAGTGAAGCTCTGCTCCGACCTTTGACTCTGGCTGAGCAGCAGGGAGCCCCTCATCCACTCAGCCTGAATGTCAACGCACCAAAAGCAGCGTTAATATTTCATTCTCTGACCCCTGACACACACATACACACACATCTTCACTCACTTATTCACACACACATTCATACAGCTGCCATGGCAACCTTTCATACACGTACACACACACACCTTAAACACCTATTCTGACCTCCCACAAGCACCAAGCATACACACAAGGGCTCAGGTTACCATCATAGTGGACACACTCTCACGCACATACACACACACATCCATGTGCATACACACAAGAGACAAAACCGCTCGATCTGTCCTCATCTATACAACTCTGCCAACAAATTGCACAGCCGGCTGGAATA
>CM040987.1:3550153-3579954 GCA_022985145.1 Pangasius djambal | reverse complement strand
AACACAAATTCTATTAGCTAAAATGTGACTATAATGGCAGAACTAATGGGGCCAGTTGTACTTATCGGGGAAAATAGTACAAGATACCAAAAGGATACCCTCAAGCGTATGGTATCTTTAAGATTTATCTTACGCCTAGAAATCTGGATATAGAGCACCTTGTAAAATGATTTAAGGTACATAATTGGACCGTAATTAGTTTAGCTTTAAAGGTAGAATAAAGCTACAAAAGGTGTATCCTTGAGGGTACCAAACTCCCGGAATAAGGTTGCGGTGGTTAGGGTTAGAGCCTTTCCAGGGAACACTGGGTTCTGTCACGAATCCCTGCACCACATGGCGCTGCGTGTACATTTATTGTGATGTGACTATGGTCCTTTCTCCGCCCCTGTATTGCTATTGGTTTACTTCCCAGATGTGTGTACCTGTTCTTAACTCTACCCTTTGATTAGTTTGTCTAAAGTTTCACTAAAGAGATCAAACGACATAAGAGCAATGCTTTTCAGTGCGTGACATTTTCTCCACGTCACTAATGAAAAGCAATACATTTTTTTTTGAAAGTGAAGTGACTTGTGGCCAAGTATGGTGACCCATGCTCTGCATTTAACCCATCCAAGTGCACACACACATTCACACCCAGAGCAGTGGGCAGGGAGCAGTTGGGGGTTCGGCGCCTTGCTCAAGGGTCTCAGCTCAGTCGTGGTATTGAGGGTGGAAGAGAGCGCTGGTCATTCACTCCCCCCACCTACAATCCCTGCTGGACCTGAGGCTCCAGCCCACAACCTTCGGGTTACAAGTCCGATTCTCTAACCATTAGGCCACGACTGCCCCGAAGTACTGTATTTCATTTTTTTCCACCGGTGTGATTGCCTTTTGCTCATGAAATCTCGGCAAAATCTCTGCAAAACTGTTGTTTTCTCCGTATGAGTTGGAAAAGAAAAAAACAGAGGATAGAGTAGGAACCTGCACCACATCCATCACACCTCTTAATTGGTCGGGATGAAAACTTTGTGGAGGGAACAGAAGAAGAAACACACAAGGCATCTTTTGGAAATAGAGAAATGAAGCGATTAAAGTGAAGCCCGGATGGATGATAGCGCCCAAAGCTCCAGGCCACTCCAGCTAAATTACTGTACTCGGGCTACGGCACAGCGAGGCCAGAGAGAGACACTGGAAAGGGATTTGACAGAAAAGGACTTTAAAGAGTGCGTGTGTGTGTGTGTGTGTGTGTGTGTGTGTGTGTGCAGTGTGTGTGATGGGCTAAGATCTGTATCTGTCATTTTTCAGGCTTTCAGAGGAAGTGGGATTGAGATGGCACTTTGAGATTAGTAGCAGCAGCTGACATGTCTAGATGGAAAAGGAGAGATGCTGGACATTCCAAAAACACAAAACAAATGTCCGAAAAAGATGGCATACAGGAATAAGTGTGTCCATGGAGAGAAGAAACCAAACAAGAGAAGTTTGAAAAAGACATTCACACTTTTCACTCCATACACCAAATATTATAGTGCATATCACTACTTCTACATAATTTCTCTCCACCTCTCCCTTCTTTCACTTCAAGCTCCATCGATCATCTCAGTGGAAACCACAACTACGAACATCGTGGTCTTGCCTTCAGCCAACTCATGTTTCACATCAGATTAACCCATCAGAACCCACTCTGAAGAGGCTTAAGGAAAAAGCAAGAATTTGATAGAATAATGATACACACACTGTAGCGAATACCTAGAAGTACATGTATTCATTCTTCTGGCCAACACTTGTACCTAAAGAGCACACATCCGAGCAGTTGAGGGTTAAGGGTCTTGCTCCGTGGCTCATCAGTGGCTCTCTGGTGTTCCTGGGGTTTAACCTCACAACCTTCCGGTCACTAGCGCTGAATTTTAACTCGCTGTTCCTTAAAGCACCCTGATCATGCAGCTCGGAACCATTAAAATATAATATATGATGAATAATAATTTAATGTGTTTTAATGCCCAAGAAACCCAGGAACATCTCTACACCTTTAACCTCATTAAAAATGCAAATATCTATGAATATGTATCAGCCAGCCACTTTCTTTCACACACTCATCCAGAACAATTACCTTTGTGTATGTGTGTGTGTGTGTGTGTGTGTGTGAGAGAGAGAGAGAGAGAGAGAGAGAGAGATTCTTCTCGTGTATGGATGGTACACCAAAAATTTTACAACCCTCTGGGATCCACAACACGCTATTTCCTCCACTAACATTCCTGCACCTACCTAGTGGTCTTATTACACTTGCATGTTGTGCAACAAGTCTGTAATTAATGGATTTTGTGTCCTTTCCCCTCTAATTGGATACGCCTTTCACATTTTTAATCCCAGTGTAGGCGATGCCTTCAGACAAGACCTAAATAGGCTAGAAGAGAAAGATGAGGCACGTAGGGAGGTCAAGAGAAGACGAAGCAAATGAAGAAGATGACAGACTTTATTTTTTATAGTGCCTTTCATGCATTTAAAAGGAAATGCAAAGGAAATGAAAAAAAAAAAACACATTTTGGTTAATATGCATGTCAGAGGTTTTATAACAGGCGGGCAAATGTATTATCAAAGTCAAAACACATTCCGTGTCTCAATCACATACTATGATCTTATAGCTAATGAAGGTGTTTATTCTGTACCAATCGACAAGATATTAATACAGAGCAGTGGGGTTTTGTAGAACAGCAACGGAAATCACAACCCATCATTATTGAAACTATTGGAAATATAATTTCCTCTGAGTGTGTTACACTGTCCTGTGACACGGCATTGGCAGCAGTTTCAAAAAGATGTTGCTGGCTGGCTTTATCATATAATCAAATCATATAATTGGTGATACAATTTTATATACGGCTTACACTGTCATGTTTAATCCATATTTATTGGCTTAATCCGTTTAATCTGTTTATTTACAGTATTTCAATTACACACATAAAATAAAATTAGTATAAAAATTTATGAAACTCAATCATTTTACATTAATTGCTTGAATGAAAGAGAGCAAAAAAAAAAAAAAAAAGGAAATCTATAAATGAAGACAAATAAGACTAGCGATTCGCATGCCCAATGAGGAGGTGCTCTTTCACCATTTAGTTGTCATTTTGTCCTTTCCAGCTCTCTTTGAGATTTGCCTTTTATGAAGTTTTGTGGGCGTCACTAAATGTAAATCAGCTGTGCCATGAATGAACTTGGTTATTTACAGGTGATTGGCGTTTATCAGCATTTCATTTTTATCATTTCATTTCTATTAGTTGTTTTTGTAGTTCTTGTACATTTTTCTTAATTAAACCAAGTCTTGCATGGAAAAAAGTGGAAAAAGTATTTTAACAGCTACCATAGTTTACTGCGAGTGTGCAGAATTTAGTGTATCTAATTTGCATGTGTATCGTTTGTGTGTAGAGATGCCAAGGTGACGCCTGCGAGGAAGACGACTGTCAGTTCAGCGAATCAGGGGACCTTTGACAGAATGGCTGGTGCCCACTGGGTGTGTGTTGGTGTGTGCCAGGCCAGCATGCTGCTGATGTGGGAGTGTGTGATGGACAGCTGCTCTGGTGAACAGGTGCGTACAGAGGAGAGACAGGTGAGTGGGCCATCTTTTCTGTCTCTCACACACACACATTTAATTGGAGTCCTCTTCATGCAGACATAAACACATAATCTTTTATACATTTTAGGAATATAATGCATTTTCAACATGTTGTAACAATTTTGGGGGGTTTAGGACCAAATGAATTCACACACGGAATTAAAAGTGGATATAAATTTGGAGATTTGCAGAAAATTTTAAATATCCCTTCCTCAAAAAGTCACAAAAATTTCACATGCAAATTTTACATGTGTGGTTTTTAGAAACTTCACATATTGTGTTTCTTATGTTTCCACATGTGGTCATACACTATATACAGGTCATAGCAAGGTGCACTTTCATATGTGTACCATAACAATGCACCTTCACATGCGATCGCATTTAACTCACCAATTATGAAAAACATATGATCATGTGACATGTTATTTTTCTGTAAGGGATATTAAAGAGTTTGAGCAATTTTCTTATATGTTTCTTATACTATCCAAATAGGATTACTGTTAAATGGACTAGCATCAAGAAGCCCAGCAACGTCCAAAATCTACAAATAATTGTTATAATGCAGATCACTTTATTAACAGGTAAAAATCTGGACTGAAAAATATTGTGAAACAGATTTCATGAAGTGGTAGCAGGGTGTGATGAAGTGGCAGATGTGAGTGGGTGGAGGAATTGCGGAGAACAAGCACGTAACAAGTGAGTGTTGACACGTGTGTGTGTTTCTGAGAAGATTATTTTAATGCCCTTTTTTTTCACTGATTAGCTTCCAAAGCTTCAACTTTTACGCTAATACCACCGTCAACACCATTGCGCTCCTCGTCTCTGTGTCGATCGCTAACTAGCCGAGTCGAGTCTCTACCGTAACTCAGCGCAACTTCGTCGTATAGCTACACTGCATTCTGGACCTTTGAGTCCAGCGTCTGCACCAACACCACTACTTCAACACTAGACTTTTTCATTAATGTGATGTTGAAAATGGCAAGTAAGAAGACACAGTAAAACCAGAGTGTTATCGCTTATGGTTGAGATCAGTGAAAAATCTTTTGTCCTCTTAAACCCCATTGTAACTGCGCTAGCAATAACAATGTCCCCATGTGACATCGGCACAACCCACAATCAATAACCCCTCACAGGAATAACAGAAATACAGCACCAACCAACAAATCAGCACCAGAATCACTAAACACATCACAAATATTTCATAGAAACATATTTAATGTGTTTCAGGGTGGACCTTTCCTTTAATTCCTCACTCGCGTTCCTATTACTTATACAGTAGCCACTTAATAATATAATGAAGATGAATTAATAAGCTGAGACTGTATGCTGACATGTCAAGAAATTAGATATGCTATATGCACGTGATTTGTTAAGAAGGGTGTCAATTATATTTTAATGGTGGATGTACTCTTCCTTTAATTAATTCATGAAATTAATTATTGGCTTAATAAATTATTTAATTTAGCAGTTTAGCTGTGTAAATCACATTTTATCACATTATGTGACAGAACCATAATATTATAATTAATTATAAGGTATTTACTGAATTAGCAAGATGATGATTTAATTTCAAGCATTTATTTTTGAAGGAAATAAAAGAATAATAATTTAATAGTAATTGCATGATGAGAAATATTAGCTGTGTCAGCAATTTATTCAGAATTGAAGTAAAATATACAACAAGCAGAGACCTAAATAAGGCTTCTAGACCAATCAGATGTCTTGTTATTCAGACTCTGAACAGCAACGTTGTCAGCGTACGTTGTTATCAATCACCACTGTATTGAAAAACACATTGATGGATCCTTCTCAGTGATACAACAGTGATACTGTTGAGCGAAATAAAAGCTTTGGGGGAAAAAAATGTGAATACTTCTTTACTACATTTAGCTAACATTTAGCTACGAATCCAATGAGCAAATAAATATTGTTGTATTTGTCGTGTCTTTATGCTTTTCTCATGGGATAGGAAGAATCTCTGTCTTGATTTTAGGATTTTTATTGCATTATGGTCTTCATGTCCATGTACGAAAAGGTGTCCTATAAACAGAGAGGAAGGGAACAACAATGATAAATATTTGAACTGGTGTGTGTGTGTGTGTGTGTGTGTGTATATGTGTGTGTTGTAGGAGCAAGGCAGTCTGCCAAACTATAACTCCTCTGTACATTGGAACTGTTTTTACACCACGTCACATCTTCCCCTCAACACTAGAGCAATATGTGCTTGTAAAGTGGGTTTCGAGAGCTTATAAACCAATAAGAGCTGCTCAAACATCACTGTGCTAACAGTTTCTCACCGTTTGAACACCACAACGCCATATGGCACCGGGAGTAGTGCAGACTACACCAGGGAGACACTTTGGACATTTAAATAACACTGTGTGTTCACAGTGTTCACAAACACATCACTCTTGTGGCATTCACTTCAGCCGTGTCAGTTATGCTAATCACAGAGTAATTTTCAGCTTTTTTAGTGCACTGCCACCACCTCTGAGAGCAATGTACACATTTGTGACAGGTTGCTCAGGTTTTTATGGTTTCCATGCCCTTACATTGTCTTTATAAAACACGTACAGGCTTTTTGCTAGGTAGCCACAATACTAGCCTCAGTCATTAGCTAGTTCCCTGTTGCTAGGCAACAGCATTCTCACAACTTAAACCTGTTAATTGGAGAATGTATTGTGTTCAACTTCGCATTTCAATAGCACACACCATGAGACCCAGTCATTTGGCATGGAATGCACTATTTTGGAAATCCAATAATTCGTATTCGTGTCCAACAAATGTATAGTGTATACTCATGAAACTGTACAATCACGCATTCTATAGTTTGAAGATGGCACGTGGTCTATGTAGTGAGGAGGGTATGTTGTTTGGAACATTTCCACAATGGACTAGTGTATAGTAAATGGATTGAGGTTTGGGACACACCCACGGTAGACTGGTGTATAGTAAGTGGGTTGAGGTTTGGGACACATCCACGGTAGACTGGTGTATAGTAAATGGATTGAGGTTTGGGACACACCCACAGTAGACTGGTGTATAGTAAGTGGGTTGAGGTTTGGGACACATCCACGGTAGACTGGTGTATAGTAAATGGGTTGAGTTTTGGGACACACCCACGGTAGACTGGTGTATAGTAAATGGATTGAGGTTTGGGACACACCCACGGTAGACTGGTGTATAGTAAATGGATTGAGGTTTGGGACACCCACGGTAGACTGGTGTATAGTAAATGGATTGAGGTTTGGGACACCCACGGTAGACTGGTGTATAGTAAATGGATTGAGGTTTGGGACACCCACGGTAGACTGGTGTATAGTAAATGGATTGAGGTTTGGGACACACCCACGGTAGACTGGTGTATAGTAAATGGATTGAGGTTTGGGACACACCCACGGTAGACTGGTGTATAGTAAATGGATTGAGGTTTGGGACACACCCACAGTAGACTGGTGTATAGTAAATGGATTGAGGCTTGGGACAAATCCACAATAGACTAGTGTATAGTAAATGGGTTGAGGTGTTTGAGATGTTTATAATGTTAATATGACCTATATAGTGTATAGGGTGCGGTTTGGGACTTGCCCATGATGAAATAATGAGGGTGAGATGTTTACGATGTGATAATATTATTTATACAGTGAACAGGATGTGATTTGGGACACATCACTAGACTGATGCTGCTGAGATGTGTATAAACTATGTATGGCATATACCCTAATTCTGTTCCCTACTACTGGTGCTACATAGTGCTCTTGATTCTGTAACAGAGGGAATAGTGATTATGTGCCTTTTTTATAGATTATGCCTTCCCCATATCTGTTTCTTAGCTCTGTAGAAATTGTTATTTTTAAAATCCACTGTATAACAGTTATTTGCACACTCACAATCCACACAGAACAAGCTTTACACTTTCACTTGCTCGTAACACTCTCTGTTTCAAGGCCTTGAACTTTTCCAGAAGACATCGCCTCATCAACACCTAATCACCTCGCATCTGCAGCCGAGATCTAACGTATCACCGCTGCCTCGCTAATTAGCACATTAGGCTCTGGCGCACTTTTCTGTCTCATGTGGCATTTGTTCCTGTTCCTGCTGCTGCATCCTCCTGATCCTGTGACAAGCAGTTTCCTGAAAGCCTGCTTCTCTCCTTTCAACCACAAAAAAACATCAACAATTTGTGTGAATGCCAGAAAAAAAAAAAACACATTGTAAAGTAAAATTCAGTGAGGGACGTTTTATCACAGACAGAAGTAAGTGTTAAGAACTGTTTTTATTTTAATAGGTAGGGACAACTTACCAAAACACACTCAGCTGATATATCTTGTTGTTTTGGATTTTATCCTATTTTCTCACTAATTTGGCATCATGCCAATTCCCACCCACGAGCTAACTCTCCCTTATCACACAACAGCTATTAACTAGGAAGGGTGAAGGCTAACATGCGTTTCCTCAGACACACATGACGACCAATTGCATCTTGTTGGGCAGCATAACACTCTCGGAGGAAAGAGCTGTCTGCCCTCTTCCGCATACATGAGCTCACACATGCACATGATTGGCTAGCATATTGTGGAACATAACTCCCTCCCAATTTTGCATCCAAAGATGGCCGTGGCATCGTCAGGATTCGAACTCTCGATGCCAAGATGAACACTTTTCTGTTACACTATTTCTCGAGAGTTCGAATTGGTGGTTCCACCTAAAATGATATTAGACAGTGGAAGTAGACACCAAAGCTCCTACATTTCTATTTTCTGTATATTTTAAAAGAATTAGTCTGTGAGGAGTTTTGCATGTTCCCTGTGTTCACACGGGTTTCCTACCGGTTCTCCGGTTTCCTCCCACCTCCCAAAAACATGCAGGTAGATGGACTGGCTATGCTAAATTGCCCCAGGGTGTGAATTTGTGTGCGCATGGTGCGCTGCGATGAACTTGCATCCTATCCAGGTTGAATTCTCCTGCGACTACAGATCCAGCGCAACCCTGACCAGGCTAAAGCACTTACTCAAGATAACTGAATGAATTTTGTCTATAGGATTTTCCTCCATATTTAATATTTGCTGGTGTGGTGTGGCTCTTTTATAAGATCTGATTAGCTTTGTTTGTCTTTTCTGGTTCATATCTTCCTGAGATTGTTTCACACAAGCATGAGAACACATGTACTCTTGTGTTTATATGTATACGTATATCTTAAAAACAGGGTTAATTACTCCGCTTGTTCAGTCGCTAAAAGAAATCTTCCCTGGTAATGAATCACACTTCATATAACAATGGCACTTTTATACTATATACGTCTTACCCCTAGGATCTTTAGTTAAACCTTAAGATAAATTGTTAGCAGTTTGACAAACCCTCAAATGATCTATGTCATAGCTCAACACACAACTTACACACTATTTATGGCTAATTGTTTCTATTATTTTGAACACTCAGTGCTAATTGGTGACTCGCTGACAATGACATTGACAATTAGCAGCACAACAGTATGTCACTACATCAAAACACACTTTTATTACTGAGATGGAATCTGATTTGAGAAGCATACTTTTTTTTCACAGATAATGAACTACTACTGAGAATAGTTCTTAGTACTGAAGTACTGCAAGTGTACAATATCCTAAGGTGTGAGAAACCTAAGGTTCAGAAAAAACGCTGAACCGGGACCAACTTTTTTCCCCATTTTGTCCCTCCTTCTCTCATCAATCGCTGTCATCCATCCATCCCTCCCTCCCTCCCAACTTCTTCTCCACTGCATCCCTCCATCCGATATCATGCCAAGCCCTCCAATTTAATTCCCCATCTGCGCAGCGCTTGAGATATTAGCTGAGAGATGAGATCCGTGACCCTGAATACGAGCGTGCGGGGCGAGGCGCGGCTCCCAGGACCACACGAGTGGCACGGCTAAATATTTGCCTTCCGCCTCTTGGACTGTCTGGACGTGGCCTCTCTGGCTAAGTGACTGCCATCAGGAGCACCATGTCTTTGTCACGCACACACACACACACACACACACTGTGCTCCGTGGCAGACGCAGGACTTGGCACGGGAGCAGAAGCTGGCAGCCAGAATAGAGACAAAGTTTTCAGAAGAGGTCACCAAAGTTCAGCGACCTGGAATGAAACGGATTGTGCATTCTTAAATAGCTCTGAGGCACACACACTCTCTAAATCCCTCATACACACACTCAACCCAACCCCCCACACACACACACACACACACTCAACCCCTCACACACACATACACTACTGCATCTATATACAACGAGTTATCGTTTTATTTTCTTGCTTCTACATTCATCTGTCATTTTATGATACACAGCTGCAATACAGGTCACTTTGTAAGCGTACACTTACTGACTGGAGTGCATCTGGTGTTATGCACGTAAGTATTGACCCCCTCTAGCCATCCATCAGCAGAAAGGTACGACAAGAGGACCACTGCCAAGCAACATTTAATGTAAAAAGATATTGTAGGTACAAACGACACCCAGGTAAATGTACCATCTCAGTGACAGACAACAATATTGTCTGATTCCAACTTTATTTACAAATGGCACGTGATACTTTTTATCTGCTTATAGTTGCATTTAATGTTGTGGAACATAAAACAAGTTAGTTCCTGTTATGACTTATGTTATACACATATATATAATTTCCACATCAGCCTCCCTTTTTTTTTTTTTAATCTCTCTTGAAGTTACGCTTGAGTTCTCTACCTCGTAGTCTCTTGCAAACTCTGTCTTGAAGACTTGGAGTGTCAGAAAGCTTCAGGTTACAGCTTCTAACTGTTACAAAGCGCTGACACTGGAGATCTGTTTATTATTAGCATTAGATTATGTAGTAACATAAGCTAACTGTTACTATAGAAACAGTAAAGTATTAGAATGGGTGCATTAATATAAACCTTACAGCTGGAGCTGCTGTCAGAGCTGCTGTTGTAGAAATTTAATCAACAACTTCTGACCAATCAGAATCGTGAATTCAACAGCCGAGAGGGAGAGTGATGGAGGAAAAACATCTCAGAACAATGTTTCACACACAGTAAAGTTTAGTGTACTGAATGTTTTGTCTCCTTTCAGAATGAGCAGAGAAGCTCTAAAGACTCTCCCATAGGAGCTTTCACACACTCAACCCTAATCAGAGTGTGTGTGTGTGTGTGTGTGTGTGTGTGTGTGTGTGTGTGTGTGTGTGTGTGAGATACATGTTTGCATCTCTCTGGAGATCTCCTGTCCTGACTGTTCTCCTCATCTAATGCAATTAGTCCCTTATTCCTTTCCTCTCTTTCATTTTCTTGTCTTACAGAAACGTGGATGAGAGATTTTCTTCTCTGAGCAGCTCAGATTTCCCTCCGCTGCCTCTCAAATCAAAGGTAACAAGCAAATAGAGCTGCAGTCAAGACCACCAATGTCAAGACGAAGACCAGAGCTAGCTGAGATCAAGTCAAGACGGAGTCGAGGCCAAGTCAAAATCGAGACCAAATGAAAGCGTGACCTAGTTAAGATCGAGACAAAAGACATCAAATACTTTTCAAAAACAAGCCTTTACTTTAAGTGCTTCATTCACGTGTTGCCTCAATGATTATGCTGTTTTCTAGAAGAAGGAATTCCGTCTTGTCAAACCTTGTTCATGTGAAAAGTAAAGGCAACAAGAATATTATGCCCAAGACCGAGACAAGTCCAAGTCAGTACAGAAAACATCTCAAAAGCCGGACAAGATGGCTGTCGCAGAGCAAGTGGACCACTGTGAAAGCCATGGAGAACAGACAGATAAGGAAGGATGAGTACAGGGAGAGGAGTGATAGAGATGTGATAACCTCTGTTCCTCATCAAATATCAGCAGATTCGACCTTCTCTCATTCCATTGTACACGCCTGAGTGTCTTTTATATAATGGGGAAAAAAAATACACTGAGCAGAGACGCACATGAAATACCATCACACACACACACACACAACTCTTATAATGGTGGCTAAGCAACAATCTTTTGTAAATCCACACAATCAGTATAGTGTATCAATTTATGAATGAGTCTCCCACCCAGTTAAAACCAGATGCATTCCTGAAGCATATTTATGCATGTGGCATGCATCACATCAGGCATCAGTTATACCTCCGTTATGTTTAACGTGTTTAAATTCACAACATCTGCATTTTCACTTACTCACTTAGTTCTTGCAATATAAGAGGACTGAAACACTTCAGGACACTGTTATAGGAAAATAATCAACTTCAGGGTGGTAACAGTAACTCTACTTCACATCAGGTGGCATGACACCAGTCTGTCATTGATTATTTTCCTGTAACAGCACACCCCTAAGTGTTTTATTCCTTAGGTATTGCACTTTTTTACATGGTGTGTGTCACAGTTCTGTAAATTAACAAGCGAGCCATGAATGATGTTAAAGCCCACTTGTACTTCCATCTGAGAGCCAGGAGATGAGGCGCAGCAGTTGGAAAAACAGTTGCACTCACGTATCTAAACACTGTGTAACATCATTTTTTTTGCGAAGTCTTTCCACTGGTTCAGTGAGTAACCGCAAGCCTCGTCCTAAATTATTCTGCTTCCTGAGTCACTGAACTTTTCCATGGATGTGACAACTTCATATATGTGTTTGGAGTTTGGTGTTTAGTGACAATTCTTTGTTAACATTCTGACAAATAACTCATTTAATGAACGTCCTTTTGTTTCTGATTTAAGAATTTCATCTAAAGTTAATGTGATGATGTGTGCTGCCTGCATACTATATGAAAATGTTACTTATGCTACTTTTTTGGCTAATTCTTTCGTTTTTTTAATGCACGTTATGTCTCACTGTTTCTAGTAATAAAATGTCAATTAGTTGTAAAGTTTTATATAATTTTTTAATTCTGTTCAGAAATGTAATAAAATAAAAAGCATCTAATTCCAATCTTTTCCATTTGTTACAGCATCGGATCAAATTCCTTTTTTTTTTTTTTTCACTGATATCCAATCCACCATTTTTTGCTGGGATCAGCCCAATACCGATCCTGGGTATCGGATCAGTGCCATGTCTGGATGACAAAGCTCAGATCTAACACAGAGAGGAGCGCTGTGGAAAAAAAAAAATGTACACAAATTAGATTATATCTCTATTTGTGTAAAGTTTTTTTTTTTTTTTTCCACAGCGCTCCTCTCTGTGTTAGATCTGAGCTTTGGTACAGGTTTGAGCACTGCAGCAGGACTGCTGATAGACAGTGATGATGGAAGACACTGACTCACAGCGGCTTCCCAGATGATGTGTGTGTGTGTGTGTGTGCCTGCAGACATGGACATGTAGATGCCCACTGATGCACTCCATCAGGCCCCTGGCTTCAGTCACTTTGCATCAATCTGCGTCTGCTTGATAAAAATAATGCCACGCAGCCCACAGGGAGGATGGCATCATTGGCCGGTGACACAAGGAACCCCTCGGCCCAGGAGCCGCTTCTAGCAGAGGTTCACGAGCCTTTGTTCCTCTCCTGTTCCTCCTTCTTAGCTGCTTCTCTAAACCTGCGCTCACACTGCATAAGAGAACTCTTTAAAAAAGGGGGTATGTAGGTTATGTGATATAGGATATAGGTTAAAAGCATATAGGTTATGTGGTTATATGACATTTTTTCTTCTGAGTGACTAATTAACATTGGATTTGAACGCCACATCATGCTGATAACACAAAGACATTAACTGGTGCTAACTAGGCGTCTAATGTGTATATCGGATCATGACACTGCTCACACCACACCATCATAAAGTACACTGTTAGAAAAGCAGATGCCCTTACACCGATTATACGTTTTTTCACACATCCTGTTCATGATTCACCCCAAACACACACCAGCTCCTCAACGCACTCGCAGCATTATTATGGTTAATGAAGCTGATATTAAAGCCAAACTCCATTGTTTTTAACTGAAATGAAATAATAGGCTAAAATTTATTTTTTTAAAAATACACAAAATGATAAAGTGCAATAAAGTGCAAATATTTCCTCAGTAATAAGAATTACAATAAAATAAATAATTTAGATAAAATAAATGTAAATGTGCATAGCTCAGACTTAAAAAATTATCTTCACAACTTCACTATGTTGCCCAAAATAATATAATTACAACTACAACTAAAAAAAAAATGAAATATATAACCTAAATAAAAATCTCTAAGAAATAAACACTAAGAAACTAGTAGAGCTACACTATAAGCTAAAGCTGTTTTTATTATTATTATTATTATTATTATTATTATTATTATTATTATTATTAAATGAATTTCAAATCAAAGCTAATTTTACAGCCATCACATTATTATTAACAACACCAACCACTTTCTGATCCAAAAGTTTGTCTGCATTCAAACTAAAATCAGTGGCAACTAGAACTTGAACCTGTGACTCCAAAACAGACTCACTGCGCCCTCTAGTGGCCCAAACAGCAACTCACATGCGCTCATGAAGGTCAAGAACAAAACCACACAGCAACAGTTACACAGCCAGTGGAGAGCAGAACAAAATCTATCTAAAGTCTAACATCTAATTCTAAAATGAAATAAAATCTAACATTTTAAAAAGCATTAATTATTTAATTATTATTGCGATGTGTTTGTATTTTTAGCTGTTACAGTTACATAAAAATACAAGAGCAATACAACATAAAAAATATAACAGCATACAAAAAAAGAAATTTACAGTAAATAAAACGAGCACAACAAATAAAAAAAAAATACAACAAACAAAATCACATGACCTGTAAATAAAAAAGAAAGTGAATAATACAACAGCAAACAAAAACAAATGAACTGTAAATAAAAAGACAGTGAATGAATAAAAAGACAAACAGAAGGTAATTCGCTTTAATTTTAAAAACATTTACTGTAAATAAAAATAGAAAAGCCAGTCAAAAAATACAAGAGCTAACAAAAAATTAAATGTAATTTAAAAATAGGACAGCAAATAAATATACAACAGCAAACAAACAAGTCAAATATAATTTTAAAAAAAAAGAAAGAAAGAAACAGACGGTGAAGTTTGAAAACTAAGAGCAAGCAAGAAAACAAATCCGAGGTGTTTATGGACAGGCGATCTGCGCGGACACCTCAGCACGCAGTCGCAGGACCCCAGCCAACATGGCGGCGCCCGACTTCTCGCCTGGGGAGTTTGAAAAGTGGCTGAATGAGCGGCTGGACGGCCTCGGGGCGGACCGGGAGGTTTACGGAGCCTACATCCTCGGTGTGCTGCAGGAGGAGGAGAGCGACGAGGAGAAAAGCGACGCGCTGAGCAGCATCCTGTCCGCTTTTGTGGTCGGTACACGCCGGGCATCACGCGCTGGAACTCGGGCTCAATCCCTAACTGCTTGCTGGGGCACAAGTAGTGCACTACGTAGGGTGTGGAAGCTGTCATTGCGCTCCCTATGTAGTGCACTTGTGTAGGGAGGAGGGAGCGGTTTGGGATTGGGTCTGTCAGGAGAACGCCTGTAGATCCGTGCTTTAGGATTGTTTAATAACAGGTTTTTTAAAATTAGCTTCACTTGATGAAATGGATTAATTGACCCTATATATATATTTATTTTAATTTTTTTTAAAATGCTGTGTAACTTTTTTAAACTCGTCTGTGTAATTCCGGTCACGGCTAAGTTTGCTAAGTTAGTTTCTATGAAAGTCAGAAGTGGTCAAGGGGATGTAATATTTAGGGCTTAGTGAAGTGGTTGTCTGAAATAGTGCCCTAAAAGCACCCAAGTGGATTATGGGTATTCTGTCCCTGCTAAGGGACAATTTGGACACTAACCTAGTGCTGTTGTTTTATGAGTGCATGGATATATTGATTTACTCTGATTGTGGACAAGGCAACGTCCACCAAAAATAGTGGGCTGCCTAGTGAACATGGTGTGGTTTAGGACACGCTTGTGGTCGCCGCCTCCTCGAGTAACAGCTGAGAAGTTATTTTTATCATGGCGACCTCAGCAACAGTGTTGCCAGCTGTTTTCAGGAGAAGGTATCTTACTGTATGCTCAGGAGGTAGCTAGAAGTCGCCAGGTGACGTCATAAACTGTTTCACCTAGTCCTTGAATAGCCATGATCGTTTGCATATCAAAACCTGTTAATAATAAGGATAATAATCAACAACAGGGTGGTGTGATGAGGCGCGACGCTGGATGATTATGTTCCTATAGCAGCACGTCTTATGTCACTGCAGTTTTCCAACACTTACACTTTTTTAAACGATGAAAGACACTGCTTTTTATCCATTTATAATTACATTCAAAAGTCCCCAAAACAAGTTGTTTCAGGTGCATAAACAAGACAAAAAGTGCAGCTTGTGAGAATCTGGGAAGTCTAAACTCTTCTGTCTTGAAGACGTCAGAAAACGTAAAGTTACAGCTTTACCTCATTTACAAAGCGCTGACACTGAAGACTCCTTCCTATAAACGCTTAATAAACGTCCCCTCAAAGAAGGTTTCACTTCATCAATGTTTATATGGTTTAAATTATGTGGAGCGTCCCCCATACAAGTCCTTCTGCAAGGCGTTGCTATAGAAACAATAACATATCAGATCAAGTGCATTAATATTTTACTGCGATTTGAGTTAGAGCTGGTACGACTGTCGGAGCTGCTGTTATCTGACCAATCAGATTTGAGAATTCAGCTGCACTGTGGTATAATAGACTGTCTTTGGTCCTGGCACTATAAATTAACTATTTACTTACTTACTTATTTACAAAACAGTCAAAGCAGCTGTAGTTGATTGCGATGGATAAGCATTTGTTCTCCTTTTAGGATGAAGACACACTCGAGGAGGTTTGTGAGCAGATACTCAAACAGTGGACCGACTGCTGCTCTCGAACCGCAGCCACCAGCAATCAGCCAGAGGGTAAGCTGAAGCATTTCAAACTTTAACTGATGTGACTCCAGAAAACGTCCACTGTTTGAAGTATGACAGAGGCAGCACGTTACGCTCAACATGGCGGCCGTATTGCTTAAGTCCCGCCCCTCCAGTAAAAATCGGCTCGTTGGTTAAGATGTTAGAGAAAACGCCTGGCCTATCAGATTCTTACACTGAACCTGAGAAAAGATTTTTTGGTGTGTTATTTGAGTCAGAGACCAGGTCTCAGATTTTTATCAGCCATTTCGTATCCGTGTTTGAAACTCTTGTCATCTTGTTGATCCATTTCTGGTATACATTGAAGTAGATAAGCCTGGTCTTGTACGACTAAAAAAATAGCTGCCTGGGAGCACTGCCAAGCGACTTTACTATAAGCCATTGGTTCTTAAACTTGGAATCATGACCCTACATGAGGTTACCAACTGCTATTTGGAATGTACACTATATGGCCAAAAGTTTGTGGACTCCTGATCATCACTCCCATATGTGTGCCTTCACTGAACTGTTGAGTGAGTGAGGCTGGTGAGGGAATGACAGTTGTATCGCAGCTATAACGTAAGTTAGTACAGGAACTGACTTGTCACTCGGATGTTCCAAAGCATTAAACATAACTATAAACCATTCAAATGTGTGACGTGTCATTCATTAACAAATTAAACATTGTAGTTGTTTGCAAATAGCCGTGATATAAGCGGAATGACATGCTCCAGACCGTGCTGTTTTACAAAAACAATACACATCAGGGTGGTAGCGGCACTTTGCTTGCACGTTGTGCCGCATCACGCCACCCCAGCATTCATTATTTTCATAAAACAGCACGGTCTGTCATGTGTAATTCCTTAAATCTGTAAATTTACATATCCAACAAAGGAATTTATTTCGATGCATTCATTCAACGTGGAGCAATCACGCAATGCACACACAAAACGTATGCTGTTCCATTTAATCAGTGTTATCCAGAATTCAGACAGATGCAACACATCTGCATGGTTTAAGCATCCCGGCGTTCAGAGAATACTTCTTCAGACTCGTTTCATAAGAGCCTTTGGCAGGAACACGGCAACTGCAATGATAAAAGGTGGGACGGTGAATAAATAACTGTTTATTTGTATTCTGATTCCCCACTGTGTTATAGCTGAGAGTGCATAGAAAGTGCAAGTGTGTCTGGGGTTGGTTTTTTTTTTTTGTTTGTTTTTTTAACGGATCTCTCTGTTTATGCTTCATCAACACACCGATGACTTGGGAGTATAAAAAAAAAACAGCAGGACAGATGGAGGCTTATTTTGACAGATGGGAGTCACACACACACACCACAAAATCTTGAAATGTT
Source organism: Pangasius djambal (assembly GCA_022985145.1). Taxonomy (NCBI): domain Eukaryota; kingdom Metazoa; phylum Chordata; class Actinopteri; order Siluriformes; family Pangasiidae; genus Pangasius; species Pangasius djambal. The sequence continues at coordinate 3,562,158 of CM040987.1, read as the reverse complement.
GGTTAAAAAGGAAACGCATCTGGACCTGGAAAATGATCTCTTGATCTGATTCTTTGGTCCTCTTGTCTCTTTGTCCTTCTAGATGAGGTTCAGGCCATCGCCAGTCTTATTGAGAAGCAGGCTCAGATTGTGGTCAAGCAGAAGGAAGTGTCCGAGGAGACCAAGAGGAAGAAAGAAGCGCTGCTCGCGCAGTATGCGAACGTGACGGACGAGGAAGAATATCCTTACTCACTTTAACTTGTGCTCAGTGGAAAGAGAAAACCAGATGGCTGTCATTTGCAAGTGTTTGATCATGTGCAGTACAGCTTGTTTCTCTCCAGTTTCTTCCGGTTTGATTCTTAACGTTGACACTGAAGGGGAGGACGAGGAGGACGCGGCAGGAGCTGTGGGAATCCCCAGCGACAAGTGTATCCTTTTCTCGCTCTTGCAATCTGATGAGATTTTTTTTTGTTTTGTTTTTTCTCTGTATGAAAATGCTAGCCACAGGATTCAAACAGAGGATTAGGCATCATAAAGGTTTCAGGCTTTGTTTTAATTCCTGTGTTTATGATTATCCACAAGCTATAAACCTTCTGCTTACAAGATGTCGATGGTTAAATAAAGGTAATTAAAGTAATACCATGTGCAGACTGCTGGACCCCCCATCCATCCATCCCAGATCCTGAACATGCAGGCCATGACTGATTCACTTCCTATCTCTTAAAAGCCAAACATCAGTCATCTTTTGAAGTCCACTGATCTGGGGATTAACCATATTGGTGTTGCATGGCATTACCATCCTTTACTGCTGGCCTCAGCCCTGTTTAAGAACACCAACGTAGAGGACGTGATGAACCGGCGCCGGCAGCAGCGCGAGCAGGCCAAGGGGGACGCGCAGAAGAAGAAGGAGCAGGACAAGATGCAGCGTGAGAAGGACAAGCTCGCCAAGCAGGAGCGCAAAGACAGGGAGAAGAAGCGTACACAGAAGGGCGAGCGAAAGAGATAGACGAGGAAATCGATTACGGACTAAAATGCTGAAGACGAGAGACAAGTGACACCACTATGGACTGTGTTCTGGTGGAACTTTAGGGGTTTTTTTTTTGTTTGTTTGCTTGGTTTTTTTTTTTTCTTTCTTTTAATTAACAGGGTTAGAGTCAGCACCACTCCTTTAGCCCTTTGTACTGCTCACTGCGGTGTGTATCCCTGCTGGAAAAGACACACACATGAGAACATTTTGGCATCTATTAAAAATTGTATTAATGTTGTACAGGCGTGTTTTGGGAGACGGTTTTAAACACTGCTGCTCTGCTCAGACTGTCTCCTATTAGATAACACAGTTATGGCAGAATACATGTTCTGTTAAACATTTCAAACAGATCTGTCTTTTTTTTTTTTTTTTTTTTAAACAGATGCCAAAATGTCCTTCTGAGCGTAGCATAGCTTGAGAATGCAATTATGTAATCCATTTCTCATGAACATGTGACAACAGCTTATTGACTCTTTTCATTTTTTTCAGCCTAATCTAGCGCGTCTGTCGTGTGCGGATGATAATAATAACAAGCTACTCCTCGAGATGAGACAGATGTGAAATAAAGTCTCACGGAAGCTGTTCTTACGGCGTTTTGTTCAGCTTTTTTCCAACACTGCAGCAATACAGTAAAAAAAGGAACTCCTATTACTTCTCCCTTTGTGGTTACCCCGGAATGATCAGACTTACAGAACTTTTTTTAAAGTAATCTCTGAAGAGATGTAGCCCTTAATTATAAGATTTTCAAGTTCTCTGTTTGTTTGGGTTTTTTTTCCTCAGTACATGGAAACGTGATGCTAGAGATGCAGTAGATACGATGCTTAGAATTGCTTGAGATACACATGATGTGAGCGCATAAATTTAGTTTTTTACATTATCGCATTTTTGGGCTTTGTGGAGAAATATTAGCCTTTTTTTCTTTTAAACTTTATGCTTCTCTTTACGTAATTCTGTCATAAAGCTCATACACGTGATTATGTTAAAGCTGTTCAGTGAGGATAACTCATTCTTTAACAATCTCACTAACACACACTGGAGGTCGTTGCTTTCGGGTAACAAGCCTTTAGGAGATAACTTGAAACACTCTGCAAGCCTTCTTTTCATGTAGCAATACAGAGTTCACCATAAAAATTACATCCAAAAAGGATTTAAGGGGACTTGATAGGTTTTGTTGCTTTTCACATGTATTTTTGTTGTAATGTTTAATCTCTCTGTTGTACCTGGTAGAGACAGACACAAGCAGTGCATCAGAGATTTTTTTTTTCTCATTTCCACATGGCAGTCCAAACATTACACCCTTCTCCTCAGAACAGCTTTTATATTCATGACTTATGAAATTTACTGAGATTTGTTTCAAGACTTCTTTGTAATTACAGACAAATAAAGGAACGCACTAGTGCTCTAAACATCGTGTAATGTAACCTGAATTAAAAATTTTAATTAGCGTTTCCGTGTACAATCAGGTGAAAATATTTCACTTGTTAGTGTCTAATCTCTGAAAGGATGAATTATGTTAGCAATATCACATCACAGACAGTGCGGATATACAAAAATAATAATTTGGAGTAATACCACCTAAGATGCATTATTTTGTCCTGTAACAGCAGTCTGGAGTGTGTTATTCCACTTATACCACAGCGATTTACCAGCGATTACAATGTCTAATTTATTTATGAACAATATTTTAATGGTTTAAATAAATTTGAATTTATTTAATGTTCTAAAACATCCACAAGACAAATTAGTTCGCACACCAGCACCTCTCTCTCTCTCTCTCTCTCAAAAAAAAAAAAACCCAGCTTGTCCTTTCACCGAGAAACTGCTGACTGTAAACTCCTCTTTCCTGAAGACTTTGCTGGTAAACTTTGCAAAGCACCGTGACTGTTACAAAGTGCTGCCACTAGAGACCCCTTCCGTAAATGTGAAATCTCCAGACAAAAGTGTTATCTCAACAATTATATGTTTTTCTTTTTTAAACTTTTTTTTAAAAAATCTGTTTATTATGAGCCTTAGTGGCATGGTGGTTTAGTGGTCAGCACAGTTGCCTCGCACCTTCAGGGTTGGGGGTTCAGTTCCTGCCTGTGTGTGTGTGTGTGTGTGTGTGTGTGTGTGTGTGTGTGTGTGTGTGTGTGTGTGGAGTTTGCATGTTCTCCCCCAGTACAAAGACATGTGTTGAAAACATCTCTAAATTACCCCACCCAGGGTGTCTCCTGCCTTGTCCCCTGGGACAGGCTCCAGGCTCTCCACGACCCTGTGTAGGATAGGCGGTACAGAGAATGGCTGGATTATCAGTCTTAGATTATGCAGTTCTTCTGCCATACAAGTCCTTGGGTATGAGCTGTTACTGTAGAAACAAAAACATATTAGAGCTGTTCTGGCCATCTCTCATTGTCTCTTAGCTATGAAAAATGTTTCCGGTAAAGTAGCATTAGAACAAAGACACTTTGCAATTACATTTGATTGTTTCTGTTCTTCCAAACTTTGGAAGACACGTTGTGTAGTCTCCTGTTTTGTTTGATCGTTGACTTATTCCTACGTTCACAATTAGGTTTAATGGAGCTGACATCTTGTGAGCCTCTCTGCTTTACCCCACTGTGTGTGCTGTATTACAACAATTACATTTTAATACCTTTGCAAATAACTATAAAACAGCCATTTTTAAGCATCAGATTGGGTTTCTGTTCTTTTATTGTTCTACAGTGTGTTCATTAATAACGAAAAAGAGGTGCAATGAAACGTTAATCGGAAACAGAAACATTAAAATTGTCATTAGAACAGTGACAGTCCCTGGCACATCATTATCCGTTCACGCAGAGGTCATCATTCTTCCCAGGTCTTCGAAGGGATTCGGTCTCTATTAACTTCAAATAAACAGAAATCTGATTCAACAAGATTGTTAATACTGAAAGAGACCTGGAGAAGTATCCTGACTTGAGATGTTCTGTACTGGAAAACGTACGCTGACTAGTTTATCAAGCCTCCTCATCTCAAGTTAGAATACTGCTTACTGAAAATAAATAAACTAAAACAATTAACCAAAAGAATCTCAGAGAGAAAATACTTTACAATTATGATTGTTCGAAACCAAATGCTACAACGTAACCATGTTGCAATAAATAGGTAAAATACAAGGACATTAAAGTTATAAATATAGCCTGAACTTACAGGTTACTCCCAGGATTTACGTTTCTTTAAAGCACATTAATCAAACCATTAAAGTCAAACTAATCCGGGATTAATTACTTTTAAAGCTCAACATATTGTGCATTTTGTTTCCAGTGGGAGTAACTGCTACTAAAATCTCAGGTCAAGAGGGTGACAATCTCGTTATTCTTCAAACTCGCTGACCTTCACATTCTTTTCCAATGATCACTTTTTTTTCGACACATAAAACGTCCCTGTTCTTTTCTGTTTCTGGATCTTGTCCCACACTAACTCTTCCACTTCTCACTCCAGCTCTTCTGATCCATCTTTCTCTTTCTCTCTGCTCTCTGTCCTTAAGCATTCTGTCCACGAGAGACATGCGGCGTCTCGAAATCCACCGACCAAACGGCTCGGCAATACTTTCCGCCCACTATCCTTTGGAAAAGTTGACCATATTCGTATGACCATATATATCATTTGGGATTATTAATAAGGCTGATAAATGTTACTGAACTGAGGATTCCATCTATTGCTCCGAACTGAGCCTACTGTATCACTGCAGTCTAATAACTTACACAACAACATTCACTCACTCCACTGAGCACCTCACTGAGCATTCCCTTCAGAATAGTACACACACACACACACACACACACACACAGAGAGGAACGACTGCCTGGTAGAAAGTCATAGCACATTTTCAAGGACGATCTGGTCAGAACTGTCGTGCGCTAAAACTGAAGACACGTTCCCCTCTTCTCCGTCCTCGGCGCTGGTGCTTTTTTTGGGCAGAGTCATCTGCAGAGCGCACCACAGAGCAGTGCAAGACGTCCTGGTGCTCCTGCTCAGGTCCTTCAGTGCAGAGGCCAAAAGCAGGATATCTGTAAAAAGACAGAACATATTAGAAAAAAAGACATTAGGAATAAATACACAGATCTAATGTTCTCTGTCACCACAACGGACTGATTTTTAATGTTGACATATACTTCCCATTTTTTTTCAGGAAGTGCCAATAATTCACACAGCCAGTGTTTTCCCAACCAACAAGTCGGCATGGTGGACCACACCCTGTGAAGATTACAGTCACTATTCTTATTTATCAGTTACATCTTTGGCGTATGTATACGTACATTCAAACTCGTGTTTGGTCAGGGCGAGTGTAAATTTGATTTGGAGATAAATTATTAAAATCTATCTGTATATCAGCAATACTTATAACCAACACAGACCTGCCAACCTTGAAGTAAACAGTAAAATACGTAACAATGCATTTTTGATATACTCTCATATATCTGCACAACTATGTAGGTAATGTAGTGTAGTGTCAATATGCCATTTGTAAATGTAAATCAGCGTGCACAGATGTTAATCTTTAATAGCTTATTAGTCCTGGGAGCAAATTTGCATACAAGGACCACCAAAATGCTCTGACCTTGCTTACTGGACAGATGGGTTTCTATAATATGGAGTTAGCAGGTAAAAGTCTAACTACCTCTGTCCTCTCTGAGGTTGGCCACGCCCTGCCTCTGTCTACCGCTGTTAAGGAACTCGTCCTTGCGCCGAGCCTGAGTGATGTAGATGGCCTCTAGGTGCCTGTCCAATGTCGAGCCAATATTAGCATGGAGAGGGAAACTCCGCAAGCGCTCCATCTTCCCCAACAAGCTCACCACCTAGAGGCCACAGATATGCACAAAAGAATTGCAACTTTTGCATGGTCAGTGTTAAACCTGTAAAACTGGGTTTATATCTCATGAATCTATACAAAGTAGTCCATAATACTGAAGTAGGGGAGGGAATCAAAGTAAAATAAAAAGTGTAAAAGTTGTGATTGCGCAAGTATTCGGCCTCGTTTTCAGCTTGCTAATGAAATGAAATGAAATGCTCTATTTGAAATGAAATGTATTGCTCTATTTTACTCCATGGTGGAATAACTGAGAAAAGCTCTTTTTTCTTTTTTCTTTCAATTTAATTACAGTCCACAATACAATTTTAATTTAGAAAGGAAGTTCAAAATTCATCTGGTGGACCAGGTTAGAACCTTATCGGGCTGGTCCTGGCACTCAGGCTGTTTACAGCATAACTTAAAACAGCCAGAAAGTACACACCTACAAGAGACAAGTGACAAAATACCCGAATCACTTGTCACTTGCTAAAGAATGTGGGGTAAAAGATTTGTTTTTTCTGGGTTTTTTCTCTGCGGTCCTACTCTAATGCTGTCGCCTTCACGTATGCAAACACACACATACCCACAGTCTATACGTGCAGGCTACCTTCAGTAGGTCCTGATAGTAGGATAATTCCTTAATTACTCTTTTTATTTCTACTGATTATACATCATTTTAATGTAACTGTGACAATCCCAGAGGTGAACAATACAAGTCTGCTACACATTTATCACTATCATAGATTCATTTGTAAATGATCTGCGTGCTGACCTTGGCTTGCTCTCGAAACTGGTCCACTATAAGCTTGTCCACTCTGGTGGGATTGAGAGGCAGCTTGGGCACAGAGTTACTGTTCATCACAAATATACACTTGCCTGGGAAGCTCTTTAGCAGGATAGCTTCTGCCTATCAAGGAATAAGTAGGGAATACATACACTTATTAAAAAGGTGTCTAAGAGAGTTGTTTTGTGTCTTCTTCGAGGCTGAACCTCTGGGTCCAAGTAATCAACCCTCAACACTGGGTTTTGTGATAATTAAATCATAAGTTTTTCATTTACAGATTCATTATTTATTTTAATATTATGTGTTAGGTCAATTGAAATTCATTTGTAAATTGTACTGTCACACTACAGCATTTCCTGCCAACTGTATTTTATTTACATGCACATGTTTTGTAAATTTCAAAAACTTGCAATACTACATTTACCTTCTTTCTCTCTTTCTCCAAAACTCTCCACTGTTCATAGCACTCTTCCAGATAATAGTGTAGCTGGCTCATAGGACCACCATGACTGTTGCTTTGGTTGGATGACCTCAGGTTGGAGATTAACCCAGGAAAGGGCCCGTCTCCTCCAGCTAGGTTCGGCCCCAACATCTCCTGCAGGTAGGGGTTTAGGGCGGGGAATTCCGCATCTGGCCGTAGTTCACTCAGATCCACTACAGGCACAGAGCCACCGTAGGTCAGCGGGGATCGGGAAGGGAACATTTGGCATGGGTTCTGTCCAGAAACTCCCATCTGGTACAGGCAAGGAAACATCTGGGATGGTGCAGGTTTGGCTCCATTGTGTCTGGCCTGACCCGCATACATATTGCTTAGAATCCGATATGGGTTTTGCAGGAGACCTTTTTTCTTGTCTGCCTCTTTGGGAAAGCCAGCTGGGGATTTAGGTTTTACTCCAAAACGCAGAGAGGGGTGTGCATCTGCTACAAAGCCTGTGGCCGACGGTGTCTGCAACCTGCCCATCTCTGATTGTAGGTCAAAGTCTCCTCTGTCTACAGTGCCTCCTATCTTACCCAGGCCCTCCAGGCCCAAACCCAGGCCCATGCGACCCATCCTCCCATCGCTCTGCCCAAAATCAGTGAATATTCTAGGTGCAGTCCTCTGCATCTGTTGCTGGGACAGAACAGGAACAAACTCAGCCACAGACTGAGACATGAATTTAGATGTACCTTGAGGATCAGTGTTGACGCTTGTTTTGGGTGGAGGCTTGGTGTAACAGTGGTACTGGTTTGACTGCCCGTGATGGTACTGATGGAGGCTGGTCTGGAGATTCTTTGCTTCTCTCTGGTTGACATCTTTGCTTTGGTGAGCTGAAAAGTTGAAAGAGGGTGAGAAGGGTTTAGGAGGTTCAAAATAGTCTGCTGACTGCTGACCAAAATCAGCAAACTCCTTAGTAGTCATATTCCCAACCTCACTATCTCTTTGCTCCCTTGTGATTTCTCTCTTAAGACTTGCAATATGAGCTTCAAACGTGGACATCCTTTGGAGAGATAGACCCTTCAAATCAATGTTTTCATCCTGAGCTTTCATGGCATTGCTCTGAGCTGATTCTCTATTGTACATTCTCTCCTGCTCCCCCATAAGAAGAGCCTCCAAGTTGTTGGCCAGCTTGCTGGCATCCTGCATATAGAATGGTCTGTTCTTTTCAATTTTGGGTCCACTCAATCCAGAAAAATCTTGGTATGAGCTGAAGTAGGAGTCGTTCATCTTGGTTGTAAGGCAGCAATGGTCATTAATGGCATCCAGGCTCTCAGAGATCTCATCACTGGTGCTGCGAAAGCTGCTGTCTTTGACAGAAACGCTATGCTCTGATTTACCTGGTCTGCTCTTGGGGAAGTGGGACCTCACGGCATGTGAGATATCAAGACCAGGAGGTGGTCTGGGTAAATTTAAGAAAGCCGGGGTGTAGGATTCAGATTTAGATTCTCCATTGCAGGTGGAAAAGAGCCAGGATGGGTCAGCAGCCTCAAAGCTACTGAAATGCGGTAACATGGCAGCACTTTGATCAGAGTCTCTTTCCATTGGACGAGTGTGGAGTTTGATGCCGGGCTCGGGATTGTGCTGCATTCCAGAAATAGACTGTACCTTCACCTCAGAATTAAGATACTGCAAGCTGTTCTCCGTCTGGGACTTCGGTGACCACCCAGTCGTAAGACCAGCTGATATTCTACTAAGATAAATGTTTCCGTTAAACACAATGAAAAAAAAAGGTGTCTGTGCCATTATAAATTACAGCAGGGGTTCCCAAACTAGGGGTCACCAGACACCAGATTTTCTGTTGTACTATATTGAAATGTTACTTTCAGTCACATTCAAACAAGCCACATTTAACTGAAGAGTGTACATGGTCTTTTACTCTTTCGCTATCCTGACATGCTGCACTAACGGAGGCAATAAAAATGGACAAATTTCTCTGTTCATCTACCTCCACTAGTTCCTGAACGTTGAATGACTCTGACTGAGTGGAACAACAGAAGTACAAAAAACTAAATTCCTAAAATATAAATCTGGAAATAAAAAAACATAAGGTGGTCAAAGCTTGGGATCACATAAAATGTCCATTTGGGGTCAGCTGACCAAAAACTTTGGAAACCCCTGCACTACAGGAATAAATAATATTTAGTGAACACTGCTAATTATACATTTTCAGGACTTTTTCTAAAACACGTAGCTATACTAACTCTTGAGAGAAGTACGAGTCCATCGGATCAACCTCTTCCAAGATGGTGGACACTAATCCATAGAGATCAGCCTCACTCCCACAGTCAATGCCATCTTTAAGATTCCTGTCAAGGACATTGTGTAGCATGTTTTAGTAATCCACCAATGCCGCACTGCACGAGATGATGGCAATGAAATCTTGTTCTAATTCTGTGTGATATCGGTTACATACTTGCTGTACATGTACATCACACTCTAAGATTTTTGTACAAAATATTGGACAGTGCCATATCTTGTGTGGCGGCCATCTTTAATCAGCCGTTGGTAAGCATGTCATATTAAGTGATCTGCGACCGCCGATTTAAACTCTCAACCTGGGAGATACACCCCCACTGTTTGGCAACAGTTCTTTTAATCTTAAAAGATGAAGTGTGTAGCTTTTTAGTTCTTTAATAACCATGTAGAAAGACGTATCATGGCCATATTCCAGGATGACACTGTCAAGATTCATCAGGGTTAAAATTGTGAAAGAAAGGTTCAGAGAGCATGAAGAATCATTTTCACACATGAATTGGCTCCTCTGAGTCCTGACCTTAACCTCAGTGAAAGTCTTTAGGATGCGCTGGAGGAGACTTTACAGAGTGCTCACCTCTTTCATTGTCAGTACAAGATCTTGACCAAAAATTGATGCACCTCTTGATGGAAATAACATCACAACATTTATTTCCATCAGGCGGAACTAAAAAGCTACACGCGTCATCTTTTAAGATTAAAAGAACTGTTGCCAAACATGTAACATGCTAGAAACATTATAATCACTCTAATAATGATCCATCCATAGACTCTTATGTATTTGCCTATTAAAATCTAACAGCGACTTTTTTTTTGGGCCGGGCCGTGTGTATTACGATGTCAGAGATAATTTAACTCTTCGTATTTTGTAATGTTTCGGGGAGAAAAAATCGCTCACATATTTATCTAACTTTTTATACCCCACTCTGTATAGACTGCATTTTCATAAGCTGATACTTTTAGTCATGTGAATACAGCTCTCTGAGTTTTGATATTATAGATTTGGAAAATTAATTTTTTTTCACATGGAGTGGTTGTAGCTGCTTTATCAAGACCGTTCTTTGTTCTATACTGATAAAATGTACCTGAATGTATCTAAAATGTCGTATTTCTGAAATAGTGAAAAATATAGCATTGTGCCAGAGAACTTTATTTTTTTCTTCAAAATGTATTTGACCTGTTTTTGGGGGTGCCTTGAGTACAATCCATCAGCTGATAAGGTTCGTCCTGCATGGCCCAGGAATGGTAGGGTAGAGGCATTTGCTCATAGAAGGAGAAATCTGGAGTAAAGGTCTCAGACAGTCTTCCACTTTCTTCAGTATAATCATTCTGTTTTTAGCAAAAATGAAATAAGTAGTGAGGCAAACGCAAACACTGCTCATTATCATTATAAGTTAAAGCTAAATTAAATGTAAACTTATTAACGAAGATGAACAGGGTAACGTGATTGTGAAAAAACGTTTCTCACCTGAAACCTGTATGTGGAGTAGCATGAGTCTGATCCTCCACCATGAAACAGATCGAATGGCATCTTTGCTCCGTTTGCATCCACACTGATTTTACTTTTCACGGCATTATTTACCTTAAATTAAATAAAGAATAATTTTATGACATGCCTTGACTTACTCTTATGTACATGGTTTTGGTTTTGTCTATAAAAGATCATGAGAGCATCTAGGCCAACTGGAGAATTTGGTCAAACTTATCTTATCATAACTTTTACTCGTATCAGTAAAGCATTACAACATAATAGATATTTAATGTCCACGATGGGTACAAACAGACACTTTTCAGATATTATCCAGTTTGCAGGTTAGTGGTGACCATGAGTGAGCAATTTCGTGTAACAAAATGAACTTATTTGTTGTTATTTATATATTTGACATTGAAGGAAAGCTAACATCTATTGCATACACTAGACCTTTTCAAACTAATGAAACAGTAAAATAATAAATGACGCTGGGACGGCGTGGTGAGGCTGTGGGTAGCGTTGCAGCGTCATGGCTCCTGAGCTTGGGTTACTGTCTGTGTAGAGTTTCCGTGTCTGTGTGGGTTTTTCCTCTGGTTTCCTCCCACCTCACAAAAGGTGGTTTGGCTACACTGAGTGTGTGAATGTGCCCTGCAATAGACTGGTTTCCCCTCCAGTGTGTATTCCTGCCTCGTGTCCAGTCTTCCTGGCACAGGCTCCAAATCCACCACAGCCATGACCAGGATAAAGCGCTTAATGAAGATGAATCAATGAAAGAATGGTGTTATTGTTATTTATCCATAAAATGTCACCACACTGTGATTTACTTTACCTCATCTACTATCGGTAGTGACAGACCGTTTAATTGACACGTAAACTGCAGGTGGGAAAAATTTCATGCCATGGCGTGGGGATTATCACGTGTTCACTTCTCCCATAACTCCAAATATGAGGAATGTTTTAAATAGAGAAGTAAGTATTAGATGACTGATCACCATCATTCCCAATGACCAATCACTGATCACCATCATTCCCAATGACCAATCACTGATCACCATCATTCCCAATGACCAATCACTGATCACCATCATTCCCAACGACCAATCACTGATCACCATTGTTCCCAACGACCAATCACTGATCACCATCGTTCCCAATGACCAATCACCATCATTCCCAACGACCAATCACTGATCACCATCATTCCCA
>CM040987.1:3458899-3550053 GCA_022985145.1 Pangasius djambal | reverse complement strand
AAATTAGTCATGACCTTAGCTTTCTGCTATCTGTATGAGAGGACAGAACGCTCCCAGACTCTACTTTAGCATAATGCTAACAAACTGCCTCAGATAAAATTTCATTAAAAACTGTTAAACGTCGCGAATTATGGAAACAAACGTTGTCTTTACCCTAATATACAGTTAATCCGGATGTTTCTGTATTTGCTTTGTAATTATTTCACGCTTTTCGTCGTGTAAAAGTTTAGCTTCAGCTGACAGAACTTAGGCAAGCTAGTAAAGCTAAGCTAAGCTAAAATGAGCTATCCATAATTAGCATTAACGATGACGTATTTCTTACCTCCATCGCTAAACAACGGCAAATTAAGTTACTCGTCTCGATGAAATGAGCTCTTTTAGCAATTTCCTTACACGATTGTGAACTAAAGTTATTTACTTTAAGGTCAATTTAATGTTCAAAACCAACGGACGAAGACAAGACTCCGATCTCGGAAAGTCTCGAGCTCGCCCGTTATTTAAAAAAAAAAAAAAAAAAAAAAAAAAAGGTTCCTCGCGATTATCGATCCTCGTGAGCCTTTTCCCTCGTCCATTACCTTGACGTTGAAATATTTCCTGCATTTCGATTGGTCACTTGGAATCGGACAGTCCAATCATAATCCACATTCAGGAAAGGGGCGGGGATTCAGAACCATAGCAACAAAAGAAGTTTTACCGTCAGTGCTGATCAATTCGTAGCTGATAAAATGTTACAGTAAAGCAAAGGTAGAAATATGAAATAAACATTAATACATCAATCATCTGCCTCGGAGTCATGTGTGATTAATGACTGAAAATCAAAGAATTCCCTAAAAAAAATTCATGGATTACATGTAGAGGTCTAACAGATTGTTGTTTATCTATGTATTAGTAGTAGTAGTATGTATGCTTATTTATTTATTTATTTATTTATTTATTTGTTTATTTATTTAATGGTAGTAGTATTAGTAATAAAAATGTACCCTTGTTTATTATGCCAGTAAAATACCTTAAATACCTAATTAGATAGAGAGATAGATGGATGGATGGATCGATCCTTGGGCTTATTAATCTATTTGTTATTATAGATATTATTTACTATATATTTAATGTTGTACAGGTTTTATTTCCTGTTTTTTCTTCTTTTTCTTCTTCTTCTTTTTCGATTAGTAGTAGTAGTGGTATTTAATTTAATTTAATTTATTTAATTTATAACTTATTTAAGTAGTAGGGGTGGTAATAAAACTGTACTCTTGATTGTTATGCCAGTAAAATACCTCAAATACTTAAGGATAGATAGATAGATAGATAGATAGATAGATAGATAGATAGATAGATAGATAGATAGATAGATAGACAGATAGACAGATTGATTGATTGATTGATTGATTGATTGATTGATTGATGGATGGATGCATGGATGGATGGATGGATCGATGGGCTTATTAATCTATTTGTTATTATAGATATTATTTACTATATATTTAATGTTGTACAGGTTTTATTTCCTGTTTTTTTCTAATAAAACTGGATTGTTATTCCAGTAAAATACCTTACATACTTAATGATAGATAGATAGATAGATAGATAGATAGATAGATAGATAGATAGATAGGCTTATTAATAGATGTTCTTATTAATCTATTTGTGATTATAGATATTTATTATCTATTTAATGTTGTACAGGTTTTATTTCCTGTTTCTTCTTCTTCTGTCAGTAGTAGTTTTCTTTGTTTGTATTTGTATTATAATTCATATTATTTCTTTTTCTTTAGCATTAACTCACTGGAACAAGATTCAGCAATGTATTTTTGCCAAATGCACTCTTGTGTATTATGCCAATAAAATACCTTAAATACCTCATTTTAGATAGATAGATAGATAGATAGATAGATAGATAGATAGATAGATGGGCTTATTAATCTATTTATTATTATAGATGTTATTATAGATATTATTATTTATTATCTATTTAATGTTGTACTGGTTATATTTGCTTGTTTCTTCTTCTTCTATCAGTAGTAGTAGTATTTGTATTTGTATTATAATTCATATTATTAATTTTTCTTTAACATTCACATTGTTTTGGGAAAAATATTTGGATTTAGATAGATGGGTAGAGAGAGAGGTAGAGAGAGAGAGACAGACAGAGAAGAGATAGATAGATAGATAGATAGATAGATAGATAGAGAGGGGTAGACAGAGAAGAAAGAGACAGAGACAGAGAGAGAGCATAATCTGTTGTAATGATGTACAGTAAACCGCTGAGAGAAGCGGGATTTTTGTGATTTTTTTATACTTTATGATATATAGAAGCCTCGCCTCAGCTCATATGAGTAAAAGTGGCGCCCTGCCGTGTGTGCAGTGTTTTGGCAGCGTGCTGTGGAAAAGGTCTCCAGCTTGCGGTTCCTCAGAAATCCGCCGGACGGCAGCTCGGTGCAGCAGAGGGAGTCTGGAAGAGTGTCTGTTTCAACCGCCCCTAAATCCCTCCTCTTTCTCATATCACCGCGAGACGCGTGAAGGGAGAGAGAGAGGGGGGGCTTGAAACCGTCCAATGGGACAAAGAGTGGAGGAAAAAAGTCAGGCAGTCACTGCGCGCGGAGCAACACGTTTCCACTGGACGTGAAAGTTTTCACCGTGAAGTTCGTGTTCCGGACAGTGATAGCAAATTATGTGTTATTCTAAATCTTAACTTTGTGCAGACATTCGCCAGACAGACGTTTTAGCTCAAGTTGAGGCGCTTGAACCTTGACAATGGAGACTAGTGGGAGCTCGGCTACCTTCTTGACACTGCTGCTGTCCTCCTGTCTGGTCTCAGTGCCTGGTCAGTACCAAGGAGATCATGGGATAGCCGTGCCCGATCACGGATTCTGTCAGCCGATCACTATTCCGCTTTGCACAGACATTGCCTACAACCAAACCATCATGCCAAACCTGGTCGGTCACTACAACCAAGATGACGCTGGCTTAGAGGTCCACCAGTTTTATCCGCTTGTCAAGGTACAGTGTTCTCCAGAGCTCAAGTTTTTCCTCTGTTCCATGTATGCGCCTGTCTGCACCGTTTTGGAAAAAGCCATTCCTCCTTGTCGGTCTATATGCGAAAGAGCTAAGCACGGCTGCGAGGCGCTCATGAACAAGTTCGGGTTTCAGTGGCCGGAGCGCCTGAGGTGTGAGAACTTCCCCGTGTTGGGAGACGGTCAAATATGTGTTGGGCAGAATGAATCGGCGGCCACCGTGGCACCCGCACACGTGCCCGCAGCAGGCACTCCTGGGGTCCATTTATATTCCACGCCAGATAGGCCGTTCCGTTGCCCGCCAACCCTCAAGGTCCCGTCCTACCTTAACTACAAGTTCCTTGGGGAGATAGACTGCGGCGCTCCATGCGAGTCATCCAGGACTCATGGAGCCTACATGTTCTTCACCGACCAGGAGATTGAATTTGCTCGTGTTTGGATTCTAGTTTGGTCATGCCTGTGCTGTGCATCTACACTGTTTACTGTGACTACATATCTAGTGGACATGCAGCGTTTTAAGTACCCTGAGCGCCCCATCATTTTCCTGTCCGGCTGCTACACCATGGTGTCCATCGCATACATTACTGGCTATTTCCTGGGAGACAAAGTGGCATGCAACGGGAGCTTCGAAGGCAGCTATAAAACGATAGTCCAAGGCACGAAAAGGGAGGGCTGCACCATCCTCTTCATGATGCTGTATTTCTTCAGCATGGCATCCTCCATATGGTGGGTTGTGCTGTCCTTGACCTGGTTCCTTGCTGCAGGGATGAAGTGGGGACATGAGGCCATTGAGGCCAACTCGCAGTACTTCCACCTAGCGGCTTGGGCTGTGCCGGCGGTGAAGACCATCAGCATCCTGGCCATGGGGCAGATTGATGGCGATGTTCTGAGCGGTGTTTGCTTCGTAGGCCTGAGCAACATTGACCCTCTGCGTGGCTTCGTCCTTGCACCATTGTTCATCTACCTCTTCATCGGCACGTCCTTCCTGCTGGCAGGTTTCGTCTCTCTTTTCCGCATCCGTACCATCATGAAGCATGACGGAACCAAGACGGAAAAGCTGGAGCGTCTTATGGTGCGCATTGGCATCTTCTCCGTGCTCTACACGGTGCCGGCCACCATCGTCATTGCTTGCTTCTTCTACGAGCAGGCCTTCCGTGGGCACTGGGAACGCAGCTGGATCAGCACACACTGCAAAACCCTGGCTATCCCGTGTCCCATGCAGCCCACGCCACGAATGAGCCCCGATTTCACCGTCTACATGATCAAATACCTCATGACCCTCATCGTGGGCATCACCTCTGGCTTCTGGATCTGGTCTGGGAAAACGCTGCACTCGTGGAGGAAGTTCTACACGCGCCTGACCAGTGGACAACACGGCGAGACCACGGTGTAGAGAAAAGGATTCCAGACCCTTCTACATACTCACGCAAGGACACAGCAAGGAAATGTTACTTTCTTGTTTTTTTTGGAGACGTTAATGACTGAATGCCTTTTTTATTCACAAAGACAGATTGTGAAACTCGTATGTCTGTGCTTATCATCAGTATTGGTCATTAGTGACATTTGCTGTTGAATATCGTATGTCGTTTATAAGACATTTGGGGAATGAGGAGATTAAAAGTGTTGTTTTTTTATTGCTGTTGTTTTCTTTTGTTTTGTTATTTTGAGCTGCAAATGGACAAGCTAAATGAAAAGCCAAATGAAAACTTTCCCAAGGATTGCCCAAAAGGAAAAAAAACAAGCGTGACCATTTCCGTGCCACGTGCTGAGACACTCCCTCACTCGTCCTCGCCGCTCTTTACACTCCTTGCTCTTTCTTCTCAACTCCTAGAGCAAGATCAAGATGCCAGCTGGGAATCCGGCAAGTGGTAGACGAAG
This sequence comes from Pangasius djambal, assembly GCA_022985145.1. Lineage (NCBI taxonomy): Eukaryota > Metazoa > Chordata > Actinopteri > Siluriformes > Pangasiidae > Pangasius > Pangasius djambal. Next base: position 3,545,164 of record CM040987.1, on the reverse strand, counting down.
GGAGGTGAGCCGTGGTGAAGGAGGAGGAGAACACCTTTTGGACGTGGAATTCTTTCTCGCAGTAAACTGTGTTTAAGATGTGCCTTAAAGCACTGTAAATAATATTTGTACAAAATATATATATATGAATATAATTATATATTTGTATTTAAACAGCTGGGTTATTATTATTGTTTTCGAGCTTGGTCAGATCTATCTCTATCTCTGTCTATTGCTAATGCACACATTCACACCCTCGTGCATCACTCGGACAGCTCTGTAATCAGGTTTCTCCCTCACGCGTCTGTACAGAAAGCTGTTTCGAATTAAAAAAGTTTCCCTAAAACAGAACACTCCCTCTACTTAGCCCCTAATTTCCCCCTCTCCATATCTCCTTGCTGCCTTTTCCTCAAAATCAACCAAAATGACACAGAGGCTTCAGAAGCATGAATGGACATTTGTGTTTGTGAGTGTATGCGTGTGTGTGTGTGTGTGTGTGTGTGTGTGTGTGTGTGTGTGAAAGAGTTAGATAGGAGATGGAAGGGGGGCGAGGGTGCTGTTTTAACAGGCTTTATTTTGTAGGTGGAGAGTGTGAAGGAGACAGCTCTTGACAAGCAAATGGGTCTCACATGACGTGAACAAGCAGGGGTATTTTTTTGGTGGAGGAAAAAAAAACTAGGAGCACATGACAACAGGATGGTGTGTGTGTGTGCATATATTTTTGCTTTTCTTGGTCCTTCTTTTTCAAGGTTCAAATTCCAACTCATCAAATGAGATTCTTAAACCTGAGAATGTAACTCAGGATTGTGGCCGTTCGTAAAGTTTTGAGACTCGTCTATCTGGATGACTTTCACCTTGGAGTCCTTATTTACCGTGCAAATGTTGATCAGGTGTCTGTTTCAGTGAACCGACTTGCTTTGTCTCCACTGGCAACAATTAATCCCGGCATTCTTTCAGACCTCAGTGTGTGTGTGTGTGTGTGTGTGTGTGTGCGTGTAAGCTCATATTTCCAGTCTAATGCATGCCCTTGAGGCAGTCAATTTCACGCTCAGTCCTTCACACAATAGCAGCATTCTGTCTTTACCTTACATCTCGTGCACTTAGCATCCAAAACGTACCAAAACCTGGCTCACAGTTCAGGGTGTTGTGTCTGTGTGTGTCTGAATGCATATTTCCTAGATCAGGTGCTCAAAAATGAGTCTCTGCTAAGTAACTGGGGTTATAAGCTATTTTAAGTAAAAGTAGTAAAAGTGGCATTTCATTTTCTTAGGGTGATGGTGTGACTTTGGTGTGGGTTTTTTTTCTGCTTCGCTGTGTATCTCCTTCACTTCCAGGGAGATATGTGTACATGAGATAAATCTCGTGTCTGTTGGGACACCACTTGCTAATCTGATTTGAAAGACGGCTGCGGGAGGGTGTGGTAGAGCGAGCAACCTTCGTGAGAGAGCTTTAATTAGAAGCAGCGTAGAACAATGTAGTGGTGCAAAAGAGAATAGGTCAGTCCAGAATAACAGATCTCGGTTATAATATACATTATAAAGCAGAAGTTAAGTCGTTTATAGACGTACCACAGTCTTGCTCTCAGAATAACATCATCAGACGCTCCTCCTTTTCACTCGGGTAGCCGTAATTGCAAAATCTTGTGGGAGAAAGAAAGACCACGCTTGGTCGGGGCCGTGCTGGTTTAATTTAGCCTACTAATTTGTTTGCATTTTGGGAAATAAAAACAACAAAAATTGTTAGAAAATATTGCAAGCACGTACAAACCAAAATAATAACTCCGAGACCAATTATGAACTCGAGTGATTTAGCTGAGGTTGAGGAACTGTCAGAGTTCTTTCCAGGGTTTTTGTGGGCCACACCTACTTCCGTGTTAAGTCTGAATACAGATAGTTGGAGCACTAAACAGATACAAATAGTGTCTTTGTATTACACTCCTACTAGCCTGAGCTATAATGGTATCTTCCTCACATGTCCCTTTATTAAGTCAAGTGTTTTTTGGTTTTTTTTTTTGTCTTTCCACCTTGTAGAACCTGTACACATTGGAACAAAATGTCATTTCTTCAGGAATACGGTGTAACACACAAAACAGTAGTACGTAATACAACACTGGAGTGCATAAAGTGCAAACACACATCAGTGTTCAAAATATACAGTAGTGCACGCTGACTAGACAGGACACCAGAACAGGTTTGGATGGAAGATATCCGTGTTAGCCATTCTCTGTCAACTGTAGTCTCTAAACTATCATACTTACTGGTCAGTTGATCACATACGGAGTGTCACCATGTTGACAGTTTGAGTTGTGCACAATTTCTTAACATTTTAAACAAATGATATGCATTTACAATAGTCTTCCACCCTGTGCAGTAGAAGACCCACATCCTACTATCATCTCATCGCTAACAAAACAAAGTACATAACATAATAAGGGGTTCCAATTTCAGTTTCATTTTTTTAATGGGTGTATTGCTTTTAACAACAGACAATGTCACAAAGCAGCTATGGAGACATGAGCCTAAGTATGCCTATGACCCAATTACTAAAATACTAACAGTAAGTTGTATCAGGGAAGGAAACAGAAAACAATCATCAGCTCTAAAACCATAATGAATAAAGGGGAGTATGTTGAAAACTTGATAATCGCTCGAAAGTACTTTCATGTCTGACTTTTATCCAGGATTATTCTGATAGCAAGAGTGCAAATAAAGTCTTCATTTGGTGGGTTTGTTAACCTTTTTGAGCCCCTGCAAAAATGCCAAATTTGCTCCTTCGCAATGAAAATTTAATATAAAGTCAATATTTCTTTGTGTTCACAATATGCTTAATTTTAATATTGTGTTGAACAGTGATATACTGTATAATTTAGTATATTCAATGATATGTGATACGATGTCTTGTATAATTTGGTGAGTTTTTTTCCTCAAGGGAAATAAGACATCTACAGTTCAGCATTTCATCATGCAGTCCAGTTAGCATTTCCGATTTTTTAACCCTCGCTACAGTGATACGGGGGTCATCTGAAAATTGTACTTTTTTTTTTAAAGCCGAGGTTGGAAATGTCAATTCACTGGCACATGGGATATAAAAGAGGATCATGTAGCTTTGTGTTGATTTTGTCTAGGTGAACTTTGACCGGTGAATTCACAAGCCTCAGTCTTACGAGCCAATAGAAAACGAGAAGGTGGGATTGTCTTCTCATTGGACAGTTAAAAAAATGAAGTAGCTGCTAATTATTACCTTGAGGTTGCTTTACGTTTTTTAAATTATTACGTTTACACGTTTGCCTTGCTTGTTTCTTACAGTTGCACCGACATACAGTACACTAGGATTAAGATGGAGGTAAAAATCCACTTTTTAGCAAATGAAATATCTTGAATATAGTCAGATTTATCTATTATTTCCTATTATTAAGATTACAATAAACCAAATATTAACCTAAAACCTATTTCCAGAATTTAACTAATTCCAAGCTTGAAATGTTCTAGATAATTTTGCTTCTTTCGTAGCGAAACTTACAATGCAACTCTACAATAGAGCAAGACAATTTCAAGTTTGAAATTAGTTTTTAAAAAAGTCAAAAAATAGGCTTAATAATCTTTGTTTTTTTATAATCTTATAATAGGAAATACGAGATAAATTTGACTTTATCCAAGGTGTTTCCTGTTGCTAAGATATTGTGTATAATATTTTGCATTGTGCTAGGATTTTGTGGTTAGCAATGTGGACAGCTGGGTATAATGTAACGTAGGCATGTGCTAGCAAGCTAGCCCACAGTTTTGCTTAAAGAAATCCATAATTTTTCATTTTGAAGAACCCTCACGCTCCCAAATACCATAGTCATTTGCATCATGCAAATAGCAAATTTTTCACTATTTCAAACTGTCCACAGTACTAATATTGTGCGTTGATGAATGATTATCAACACAGGCACAACCCAGTGACTAAATATGTGTAATAGGTATATAGTTACTTACTAAAGGATCTCCTGGTCTAATATATTTAAAAATTAAACGTAAAAGACAGTGACTCTGTTATGCAGTAGGGGGCATTTATTTATTTGTTGCTGGCATCACTGCAAACCAATACATCAAATTCTTTATCCTATAATTTGATCACCTTTATCCTATAATTTTATTTCTACCTGGATGGGCGTGGTCTCTTCCAGACTGACTCCGCCCCATCCACAGGACACAAGGGCTCACTGAATGAGGATGAGGAAGATGAAAATTATGTGAATCATTTGCTATGGCCTTCATACCGACCAGTTGAACACCTATGGGAGAATTTGGAGTGGTATGTTAGACTGCGCTCTCCTCCACCAAGTGCAGGAATATCTTTTGGAAAGAATGGTGTCCATCAGTTCCAGAGAGCTGTAGAATTTCTATTAATGTGCATGTATAAAGCAAAGCAAAGCAAATAATAATGCCTTCAAATAATGAAATGTTTCTAAATGAAGAAATACTATAAAGAGCAGGAAACAGTAATAAACTAAACAGAGTCATGTGACAACCCTTGCAGCAGTTTCAGGTGCAGTGTGTGCAGTTGTATAAGGAAATGAGCTGGTGAGTTTTACGGAGCATCTTGCAGAAGCAGCCGCAGTTCTTCTGGAAACTCCGACTGTCACACTCGCTTCTTTTGTGCAGCAAAACCCAGTATTATATTGTTGTTGTTTTTTTTTTGTCTGAAAAGTGGTCTGTTATGTAACATGTTGCTTTTTTTACTGACATTTTTCTGTAACGTTTAATTTATTATTGGAAAAGTAATGTTTGGAAATATAAGAAGTCATAAAATAAACATCTATAACAAAAGTTGTACTTAAAAAAATAGGGCTTTTGCCCTATTAGACGTTGGTATGTATATATACAGTACCATATAGATCTATATAAGGGTCTATTGTGTAAAAATGATTTGAGGATTTTTTTTATATATGTTCTCTAATTTCCTGTAAGTAGAATTATTTGGATTTGTGTCCTTGTTTAGATACATTACTGTGTGTATAATACAAATATACAGTATATTAACCCTATGATGCTGGACTTATGGGACACCCTGTGTATATGTAAACAATATAGTAACTGTAGTAAGAGATTTCCAGATTTCTCTACCCACTTTGTGTACTTTGCTTACCTTTTACCACTCCCTGGAGTCTTATATATAAAACAAGCAAGGGGCTCATTTAATTAACCTATTAGTAGGTTTATGTGGTATGTATCGTATGTGCCAAAAATGTTTGTGACTTTTTATTTCTGGATCTGATTGTGAAAAGTCCAAGATCGTAATTGCTGTAATTAAAACATACCTGCCTTTAATCATTTATTTATCCTCATTAGGATTTAAGAGCAGCCAGTCCTTCAATACAAACCTTGAGGTGTGTAATATTTTTCCTTTCCTGTTTACCCTGTGCCACTAATCGTGTTTAAACTGTAGTAGAACATGAATGAGGAAGTCTAACAAATAATTCACCATCATATTATATTTCATTCATCAGTATGAAGGCTTGCAGAGAAAGGTTGATAAACCGGATGCATGCATCTGTTCGATTTTAGACTGCAGCAACTGCCATGAAATGCATAACTCATGCATGAGAACACACATACACACACACACACACACACACACACATTTGCCACACTATCCTTGTGAGGACCTATCAGTGCAGCGAAGTAATGCTATGCTACACCTAAACCTACCCCTAAGCTTGACCTCAGTAACCGAAAGGAAACCTCTCAACTCTATTAGTTTTGTTTTTAATAAAAGCTGCAGTTTTTGTAAAAATAAATAAATAACCAGTAAAATGTTCACCCCAGATCAATATATCCTCAATGGGACAATTTGGTCGGCACTAAGACATAAAAACATGCCCACACATATACTGAGGAGCCGAGACGACGAGGGACGCATACTTTAAATAGTACAGCAGACTTCGAGAAAGTCCAGTGACGTCCGGAGATGACTGCTTTTGTGTCTGGTGAGAGTGCGGGTTTTGCTCTTTAAGAATAATCTCTCCAAACATCCAGTCAAGTACAGACACTCACTCATGCACACAAAGCCTCTGAAGGCTGGAATCCCCCTGGAAAACGAGAGAGAGAGAGAGAGAGAGAGAGAGAGAGAGAAGAAGATGGTAATTTAATTCCTGCCTGCTGATGCCGTGACGTGCACCAAGCAGAGGAGAAAGCAGATCCGCCCAACATCTTTAACTCCTAGCATGAGGTTTTATGGAACACACACACATGAAGGACACTTTTCGCTCTTTTTCTTCTTTCCTGTTTCCTGTCCTTCTTCTTCTTCTTCTTCTTCTTCTTCTTCTTCTTCTTCTTCTTCTCCTTCTTCTTTTTTTTTGGCTTAGGCACTTGAACATATTGATCGTCTCTTTTACTGCTTATTTAAAGTCTGTAAGTCTGAAAAGAAGTCATTGTTACATGTTTGGTAGCTTCCCAAGTCTCTGAGTCTTGGAGATCTGTATCTGTAAGTCCCATGCAGCAAATTAGTCAAGTTTCTAATTTTATCTCTCTACATGAGTGGAAGTTTATAGAGCAAAATTGCATGAGTGGCACAACCGTTTTAGAAATGCACTGAGACGTTATGCAGTGATTTTTTTTTTTTTTTTTTCAGTTTGGCTCCTTAAAACCATTTTTGTCTGTCTTAAACTCTTTCCACTCCTTCATTGTCTCATTCTCTCCATTTGTCTTTCTTCTCCCTCCCTGTCTCCGCTCAGATGAAAGAAGGGAATGCGATGAATGAGTCAGCGGCCAAGTGCCGCGACTGCTGGTGTGTGTGTATGTGTGTGTACAAGTAACAAGAACACCCGTACAAGGCCTGACTAGCCTTGGGGCCCACTTCCTGAACACGGTTCATGCTAGCAGCAGTGCCTGTTTGTCTTCTGTTCCAAAAAAGGAGGGGAAGCATAACTGATTAAAAAAAGACGGTGAAACAGAGCAATGAAGACAAAAGAAGCAAAGATCGCAGCGAATATTTAAAATTATATAGTACATGCCGGTCTATTTCTAAAGAGCATTCAGCGAGCGGTTTGTTCAATTCAAACGCTAAACTGTGCCTCAACATACTCATATACTATTCCAGTAAGGAGTAAAACACACGGGGGGCGGGAGGGGGGGCGTATCAGTTCTGGGAAATTAATCAATGATTGGCTGGTGTGATGTGGCTGGACGCAAAGCCAAGTTCATCCAAAGTGTTTTATTTCACATCGATTTCCCTACATTTCCAAAAAGATACATTTTTGACATTAAAGAGTGACATCATACTTTGTGGAATGCTATAAACAGTCATTCCTTCGCCAGCCTCTTTTTTTCTCTCTCTTGAAGTTAAGAAGACAACTTGCCATATCACCAAGAAACCCCAAAGCCTATCACAACATGGTACCTGGAAACTTTTAGCTAGCTAGCTAACTTAGCATTTAATGTTCGCTGATTGTTATGGCACAATTTGTCAGGTTTGTCTACTTAAATAAATCGCTAAGAATATGACGATGCAAAGGAAGACTTCAAAACAGAAACGAAACTCGTCTGAACCTGTAACAAATGTGAGCTCATTCGCTAGCTGATAACTATCCAGCTAGCTGTTTTGGATATATCTGGATTGTGTAATACTTTCTTGGGCATTATACCACAGTGAAGATGAATTCCCGAATCTGATTGGTCAGAAGGTGTTGATACATTTTCTATATCAGCAGCTCTGACGGTAGTTCCGGCTGCAAGACTAATCACAGGTTTATATTAATGCGCTCATTCTAATATGTTATCGTTTCTATAGTAACAACTCTCACAGGGACTTGTACGCCGGATGTTTCACATAAACAGATTACAAAAATGTGGGTAATCATTGATAAGGTGATGGCTACTGGAAGGAGAAGTTTATTTAACATTTATGGAAGGAGTCTCCAGTGTCAGCACTTTGTAACAGTCAGAGGTAAAGCTGTAACTTTAAGTTTTCCGACATCTTCAGGACAGAGGAGTTTACGCTTTTCGCTGTCTCTGTAACATGACAAGCTGCATTTTTCATCTTATTAAATTTACAAGAGAATAAAGAGAGGCCAGTGAGGGAGCAGAAATGATAACAGGAAGTAATTTGTTCGCAGACGTTCCACAACATTAAATGTAATTATAACTGGATAAAAAGTACTGCATATTCTTTAATAAATAAAAATTGTAATCGTTGGCAAATTGCTGTGGTACTGTATAAGCCCCCTTCTGTTCCACTGCTCAGGACAGGCTGTGCCCATCGCTCCACATTTCATTTGTTTAACAAATAAAGTCCATCATCCGTGTCTTTTTTTTTTTTTTTACTGTACTACATGTGTGTGTGTGTGTGTGTGTGTGTGTGTGTGTGTGTGTGTGTGCAGTAGACATTTACGTACATTCAAAAATAGTGGACAATAATACAGAATTATGGTGTGGTGTAGTGTGTGTGTGTGTGTGCGTGTGTGTGTGTGTGTGTGTGCAGAGACATTTACATACATTCAAAAATAATGGACAATAATACAGAATTGTGGTGTGGTATGTGTGTGTGTGTGTGCACAGTAGACATTTGTGTACATTCAAAAAAAGTGGACAATAATACTGAATTGTGGTGTGGTGTGTGTGTGTGTGTGTGTGTGTGTGTGCAGTAGACATTTATGTAAGTTCAAAAATAGTGGACAATAATACAAAATTGTATGTGTGTGTGTGTGTCTTTATATGCACAGCATCCTGTTCTGCAATAAAGGAAAGTACAAGTTACTTGTTATCTTGCCTTTAGTTTTGGGTCATTGTGTGCTTGAGCTGCGTATCGAACGTGTGTGGAGTTATGTGCTTTTGTGCTTTGTGTGTATCTGTATTACTGCATTTGTTAAGATAACAAAATGATGATAAAGAAACAGGAAGAAAAGACAGTGATTTTACAACACAGTACAATAATACAGGACTCCCCAAGATAGTTTTGACATTGTAGAGCTGGTCCCTGTGGAGAGTTTCGTTTGTTTGTTTGTTTGTTTGTTTGTTTTACAAAAAAAAGCAACTAAACTATTGTTCAGCTAGAGTAACATAGAAGTCAATGGAAATACATCACATAGTTGGAAATACAAGACTAAGTGTGTGTGCTGGAAAAGACCACAAATGGGAGGATTGGAGCTCAGTAATTTGATGATGGGTGTGTGTGTGTGTGTGTGTGTGTGTGTGTGTGTGTGTGTGTGTGTGTGTGTGTGTGTGTGTGAGGAGAGATTTGGAAAGCATTATGGAAAGTTCAACTTTACTGTAACGCGCTCGCTTTTTACTTTCTCCAAGAAAAACAAGCTCAGGAACTGTAGAGAGAAAGAAAAAAGGGGGTAAAGAGGGAACGAAGAGAGGGATGAGAAACGATACTGCTCTTTTGTGCATGTGTTAAACAGAAACCTTGGCTTTTCAACCTGTGGGTCCTAAACGAAAAACAGACATTCAGATGCAGCATTCATGCGAGCGTTTCGGGTTTCTCTCAGCCGTCTCGTCTCTTCTCGTTCTAGCCTGAGAGCAGAGGGGAACGTGGTAAAACTGGACTGACCGTGTCAGGGCTGAAGAGAGAAACAATCGCAATCCCTTTTTTCTGAGATCTGACCTTGGTTTCAACTCTACCCACAATTTGCTTATGCAAATCCTATTTACCTGCCATAGCCTAACTCGAGTTTTTAACAATCAACGGATTAGTTTATGCAGATTAATGCAGGCTGGAGCTTTATTTACCTGCACGCACCATCCTAGACTTTGACAGTGTACAAAACAGAAAAGAGTGAAAACTGAATGCACCAAACTTTAGGTCTGAAAACAAGTCGAGCCATATTGAACCGATTGGCACGACTCACTCGGCCAACCAGAAGGAACTTGGACGGTTTCCAGTTCAAGAACTTTTTTTTTTTTTCCATGAAAACTACTCGTCTCTGATGCGGATTCATGACCATCATTCAGCAGTCCAAGTTTCTGGAGAAATGCACAAGCCGACATTTTTCTTCTCTCCATCTCTCGAGGCCTCATTTTCGTCTGCGCTTTTAGGACGATTTAGATTCCAGACTTCTGAATGCTGACTTTGTGAAATGATCATCTTTCATCTGACAGAAAAGATAATAATATGATGGAGACAAAATGACTCATTAGTGGGGATTACACTGATACTGCTGGATTTTCTGTGTGTGTGCGCGTGTGTGTGTGTGTGTGTGTTTACGCTTGACTTATCATGACTAGTAGACATGGCCTGTTGTCTCTCGCTCAGGGCATGAAGGGACAGGCTGAACACTGGGCAGAGGAATGCATACTTTTACAGCACACACACACTCACACACACACACACACACACACACACACACACACACACACATGTATATAACAGAAACCTTTGCGCTAGTAATTCAACTGCCATATGATACTGATATTTATGACATATAGACCCTTAAACAAAGCATAAGTGCCTTTTTCAATAGTGCAGTTATCCATATTGTTTCCATTTCTTTTATTAAATATTTCTGATGTCTATTTCTGTAATTGCTTCATGCACTGCAGATGTTACACATCTCTAATTAACTAGTGGAGACTAATAACCTGTATCTACTTTGGTATTTTTTCAAAATGCCCAAGATATTTTGATTAAATAGGGTTATTTATAACATCAAGTGTGCCAAAGATGACACAAGAGCACAATAAGCCAAGGCTCCAGGCACTTCATAATTACACACAGGACAAGATACTTTAGGAAAAATAAAAGCAATATGCTCCAAAGTTCCTACAACATTACAGTGATTATTTAAAACTACACTGGTTTAGGATTTTGTTTTGTTAAAAGTACATAAAAACATAATGTTCCTGTGCTGCTGTGAGTCACCATGAAAATCTGGTAATAGTAGTTCACAGTGTCTAGTATGTCGGAATTTGACGGTGAATTTTTTTTACACGTATGTCATATGCTCGGATACATCAAAAGTCATCACGCTCCAACTTTAGGCTTGAAAGAAGTCCAGCTACATGGTGACAGGCAAGAGCCAGCATAAATAACGGGGCAGTATAGTGCCATGTGATACTGTGTCTACAACTGACTAAACAAACTAGCGTTGTGTCTCAAATTGCATATACTATTCTAGACAGATATTGATTGCTAACACTAACTAGCATTTCAAAAACCTCTCACAAAGTCTTCAAAACTACTGAGAAATCTGTTTTGCTTACCAGTCTTCTGGATTTTCTAGATTAGTAAGTAATCCAGATAGTAAATACTTTTGAATGTAAGGTCAGAGGTTTTGTTTTGAGACTCAGCTCATGACAACAATCACAACAATGACGGAAAGTTTTAAAGAGACAGAGCTCATAGGTGTAACGTCACTGTGCATGAAATCACTAAACATTTTATTGTTCAACTTGGAAACCTGTTGGACCAGGAGGCATTGGATTTGATGTGCCATCCAGTGGCCATCGCATTCAATCCTTTAAATTTATACAGATGCACAGAGTCGTTATACTGTGAAATTACAAAGGAGCAACAGAGTGGTTTTGCTTTTTGACCTGGCACTCAGCAACTCATCACAGTCACACTGATGTTCACAATAAAGTTTTTATTCTCACAATGCCTCTGTAATATTGAGGAAACCACAGCTTATAATTATATCCTCAGAGTCGTGAACACTTGGACCGCATCCCAAACCGCACACTACCATACAAAATAGTTTCATAGTACACTATTATACTTAGTGCACATCCATGAATTCTCTCAGGATGTGAGACGTGAGATTAACCGGAGTGGTCGAGAAGATCCCACGTTACGAAATGTTTCTCCGTAAGTAGCTTGCAATAGCATTTTTCTACCTGAGAGGGTGAAATTTCCAAATCTTACGTCCAAATCTTACACTATCCTACCATTGTTATTTATTGTAATAGAAATCTGTGAGACTTAACACACACTGGAGGTCTTGTTTGAATAAATTACATTTTGTTGTATTTTTTTTTTTACCTAAGGGTATGCAAACTTTTGCACAGGACTATTCGGTTTAGTTTAATCTGCGATAGCTGTCTTGGCAAAACATATTTAACAGCAGTGGTAGAGGCACTGATAACAACATCAGTAGTAACAAACAGGAAATGGGGCCGTGTTCGTGATACCACCTCTCTTATCAGAAATTGCTTCCTGTTTAAAGATTGCTTAGTGTGTGTGTGTGTGTGTGTGTGTGTGTGTGTGTGTGTTAAACTATTCTAGTTTGGATTTTGTTGTGACAGACTTGTAGTGAATTGTAACAATACAGACTTGTATTGTGTAAGTGTCTGTATATTTGTGTATATTTAAACCCTTCTAAGCATATAACTGTGGCAGACGTGTGTGTGTATGTGTGTGGGTTTGTGTGTGCACGTGTGCAAGGGTGTGTGTGTGTGTGTGTGATCAACTATTCTAATTGGGTCATAGTTTCTAAGTGGCAGACTTGGAGTGTGTGTGTGTGTGTGTGGTGAAGCCAACTTTTGCTACCAGCTGCTGCTCAGAGAGGTGCCGACAGATGTATTATGGCTCTCTCAGTGTGTGTTTGCGCGTGCGTGTGTGGTTGTGGTGGCTATTTTCAGTGTATCACACTCAGCAGGGTGTGTGGGTGTGGGAGTGTGAGTGTCTGTGTGGGGGTGGGGGGAGAGGGTGTAGATACGAAGGGGTAGATGTGGACCAACAGAAGGCCAAAGTGATGACAGTTATATAGTTAAGTAGGGAAGGACAGTAACTACATAATGCACACACACACACACACACACACACAGAGAGAGAGAGCACAGTACAATTTTTAAATTAAAAAACAAATAAAACTTGGATTAAATTATAGAAATATGTGCCATATTCACACACCTACAACCTAATTTACCAGCTACAGTAGAGAATGCAAAAGTTTGTATACCCTTAGGACAAAATGGAGGTTTCTCAGACGTTTCCTCATTATCACGAGTAACCAAAATGGTCAAATACATTAAAATACATCTCCCTTTCTAAATATGATCTAAAACATAATATGCTCTATCATGTCCTCTGAACAGCTTTAAGATACTCTGAGTTGTTACATTAGACCCCTGAATATTGATTTGAGCTTGTTTCGGATTCTTTTCTTGTTGTAGGATATTTCATTTTTAACACATCATACTTTTTGTAGCTAATTTTAAAATGAGTTTATAGGTTATAATAAGTCAATAATAAATGTTAAAAATAATATGCATTAAGTGCCTTTATGTTAGCTGTCATATCCCTTTTATTTTATCCTTTTTTTTTTGCTAGTTAGCTAGTTAATATGGCTTAGCTAACATAAGAAATCTTCTCCTCTCTAAGTGAACACTAAACACAGCAGCAAGTAGCAACTAGCAAGTGAAACAAAGTGCTTTCAAATATTGTTGTAAAATCTTGGGACACTTATTGTTTATATGAGGATAAGACATATTTCTGCTTTTGTTGCTTTTGCTTTATCTCATTCTGGAGTCACTTTCTGTTTTGTTTCCGTGGAACCTGGCAGATAGTGATGCTCGAAGGCAATTCCGTCTGTCACGCTAGCTGTGTGTGGGTGAAAAAATTTCAATAATGCTGTTATACTATGTCCTGACCCATCACAGTCTTTATCCATGAGCACTAGAAAACCTGTCATATGCTTTATTCAAAAGCTAATGGAGGAATGGAGGAACGATTAGCTAAAATCAAAGCTGATGGATGGTTAAAAAATAAATAAATACACTTTATGAAATTTAGATTAAAGATTCAATGACAATCTGAAACTGTTCAACAAGAGCAGAGCTTAAATTTGATCAACCAGTCACAAACTTCATGACATCTAGTACATGATAGTTTACCAATGTTAGATAGGCTGCTAGCAAACTTCTCTACCAGGTTTAATTACACAAAACTGTAGTTTATGTGGCTCAATACAAAATACAAAATTTTATTTCACTTGCTAACAAACATGTTTGCTAGTTTTGACAAATGAATTAACCTAACATTAGCTAATTAGTCAGTTAAGGGCTAGTCAGTGACTAGCCACTTAAATAAGATAAATACCGCTGGATGTGAGTTTAACTTTAAAGTTAATTTACCTGGTGGCAATAAGTTAGCTCTGCACTGTGTTTAGCTAGCTGGCTAGCCTAGCTAATGTTGCTAAACCTTTCTATTTTGTAATTTAATCCAGTATTTTATGTATTTCACTTTTTAAGAAGCCTAGTGGTGGCTAGAACTCATCTCTATTGACCCAGGGACACCATCATCTAACAAAATCATGAGTTCTGTTTATTTTATTTTTTTTCTTAGCTTTTTAATGTTTTTAAAACTGGTAAAAGAACATCTAAACACAATGTTAGTGTAACTAATGAAGATCAGTGGATCTGAAGATATAATGATTCTGGCTGATTTGTTCTCCTCCACGCATTTTCAGCAATGTGTGTGGTGTCAGTTTTATCATCTACATCATGTTTACAAAGTTTTTACAACATGCATCTTCCTCAGACACACACACAAACACAAACATAGATGCAGGTTCGTGGGTTTGTTCACTGTCCCCTGTGCTCCAACTGTGTGAGTGACTCAGTTAAATAAACTCAGTTAAATAAACTGTGGTTAGTAGACGAGTCTTTGGGTGAAGGCAGGATGGACATTATGGTTTTTAGCTCTCGTATACTTTTTCTCCACATCCCTCCATCTGTGTCATGGCTGCGGTCGGACCAGGACATTCTCACACTGTTACACACAAAGGAGCCAAAAGCGATATGGTTTGTTTCCTGTGAAATTTCATTTTGGCTTTTTTTCCCCCATGAAAATTCCTGGTCATAATCCACAGCAGATCCATAATGCAGGCAGATCAGAACCAGAAAAGACTAGAACAAAGGCATGTAGATTATCGGTTAGAAGGTGTTGATTAACAGCAGCTCTGAAAGTAGTGCCGGCTTCACGTGTATATATTAATGCACTTGTTCTAATATGTTGTTGTTTCTATAGTAACAGCTTATTCACAGGGACTTGTTTGTGTTGTTATCTAACCAAGAAAAATCATTGATATGGTAAAGTTGTCTATAAAGAGATGTTTATTTAGCATTTATGGAAGGAGTCTGCAGTGTCAGTGCTTTGTAAGAGTCTGTAAGTCTTTCACCAATGGAAAGTCTTCAGGAGAAAGGGTTTGAGGTTTCTTATACTTTCTAATACTTTGAGGTTTCTTTGTAACATGACAAACTGCATTTTTTTTTGGTCCTATTAACCTCAAAAGAGAGAAAAAAAGAGAAGCTGGTGATTGAACGACTGTTTAGAGCTGCTATAATGTAAGAAAAGGAAACTCATGGATGTTTCAAGATCTTAAATGTATCTATAAATCCATAGAAATTAAAGATGTTTTGTCCGTTAAGAAATAAAAATGTGCAATTGTTGGCAAATTGCTGTGGTACGACGAATAAAACATTTCTGGACATGCAGTTATTGGGAAAATAATCAACTTCAGAGTGGTAACAGTAACTCCGCTTTGTGTCAGGTTGTTGATTATTTTTCTTTAACACAACACCCCAAGTGTTTTTTCCCTTACTTAAAATATAAGTGCCATAATCATCTTCCTATAGGTAAATGTATGTCGTTATTACACCAGCCTACATGGGGACATTTCGACTTTTGCAGAGTGGTGTGCCGTGGAATGGAAATGTTAATCATAATATCTATAATGATGTTTGGCTGTCTTTAATAAGAGTAGCAAGGAATTAGCAAATCATATTCTGTTTACTTCTTAAACTTGATTGAACTTTTTGTACTTCAGTGTAAATTCTAGCACTCATGTTGTTTTCGATGACGTTATGAGAAACGTGAATAAGCGTCGCCTTGACCAACTCTCTCTCTCTCTCTCTCTCTCTCTCTCTCTCTCACAAACACACACACACACACACACTGTGCAAGGGTGGAACAAGTTTATACTTATTATAGATAGTAAAAAAAAAATTTTTTTTTAAAGAAAGTTACTTTTAAATGTAAAAAGTAAATGTTTTTTAACTGATGAAATTAAGTTAGTGTAAAGTTTTCATGTCAAAACAAACCTTTGTTCCTTATCTAAAACTGAAGATGATTTTTGTTTTAAATTAACTATGCCATTTTGTCTGAAAACATCATTCAATCTCTATAGTAAGTTTTCAAAAAATTTTCCATTAGCTAGAATTTGACTTGGTACCTAACAAATTCCATTAGGTACTGCAATCAATCCTAGCCTAACCTGGCATTAGCCAATAAAACAGACTAACTGTTAAATATAGCTTTTGTTTACTTCAGCATATTGAAATATTTTACTGAGGTAGGGCCAGGGACACTTATCCTCAAGTTCATCAGTCTGGGGCTTATCCATCTTCAAACACACACAGATAGCTATAGCACTAACTACATTGTGTAACATGAGATGAAAAATTGACAAGATTCTTGATCTTTTTATGCATTGATGAACTTGATTGGAAACTGAAATGTAAATAAAATGTGCAGGAGCTCATTTGATAGCATGCAGTCATTGGTCGGAGAAGAAGAGAACGTCAAACACTTCAAACAAAAATGTAAGGAGTAAAAAGTATGTTTTTTTCTTGGAAATGTAATTTTTTCTTGGGTGCTTTAAAGAAACGTACCACACCAACACACAACCTGCTTTATGTAACCATGTATACAGTTACAGAACACTGAAAACAGGGTAACTACTTGAGATTTTCTAATCACAATGCAAGGTTTTGAGACATCCACAGGCAGCCCATGGGCTGGAGCACAGTGCCCGGATACGGAGGGTGGAGGCTGGGGTGGATGTGTAACTCGAACCCCTGGTCTCGAGGCCTGTTGTGCTCAGTTTCAGGTGATGAATTACAGCCCCTGGCTCCAGCCAGACGAGCCAACCAGCGCCGCAGCTTTAATGGAGGCCTTCAAAACGGCTCCTCCTGAGGAATTTACAATCCTGCATTTACGTCCATTACACACACACACACACACACACACACACACACACACACACACACACACTGAGAAACATAAGAGAGGAGAGTTAATATATGACCACATATTCCGGACAGAGGTTTAAGTGGATATGTAGAGCTCCAGGCAGTGTGTGTGTGTACATGTCAGATTGAAGATGAGACCGGAATAAAAAGTGTCCTGTAGTTTTTGTGCATGTCTTGTGCATGTCTTTTGTGTGTGTGTGTGTGTGTGTGTGTGTGTGTGTGTGTGTGTGTGTGTGTGTGTGTGTGTGTGTGTGTGTGTAAAACTGATGGGCTGTACATTCGCTCTGTAATTTCCTCCTCCTGGTGTAATCACTTCCATGTGGGACCTGCCTAGAGAGAGGCCCCCAAAATGGAGGTGAGCATTAGTTTTACGCACACTCACACACACACACACACACACACACACACACACACACACACACACACACACACAGAGAGAGAGAGAGAGAGAGAGAGAGAGAGAGAGAGAGATGCAGTCACTCTTAATCCTCTCTGACAAGACGTGAAGCTGCAGGCGTGTGTGCTGTTGCATTATTTGTGTTTGCCAAACACAAACTATTCCTTTTGGGCTTCACTATTTTTGCCTAATCAAATTTGTTTAAGATATTCAAATGGGGTACTGATTAACATATTAGTCATGTTTTTCTCTTAATATTCAAATAAGGAAAAAAGTAGGTAGAACAAGAGATACAAGGATACAGGTTATTGGTGTTCTTGCATGACCTGACTAAAGAACAGGCAAAAATGAGGGTTTAAAAAAGTTTACAGTGAGTCAGAGGATATATACTTGTGAAAACCAGCAGAAATAAACTTCTCTTCTCTTGGCCTTGTTTCTGTTCCTGTCTGTGGAGGTTCCAGTTTGTCATCCAACCAGTGTGCAGTCCTGAGTGTGCAGGAGAAACACCACCGCCCCCTCCTGGAGACACACTGAGTAACTGTCCTCTCATTTTTGAGGGTGGAATACAAATTGACCCAGCCTACCGGTTATAATACATTCTACCACAGTGCTATTGGATTCTCAAATCCGATTGGTCAGAAGCAGTTGACAAATTTTCTAACAGCAGCCTTGACAATAGAGTTGCCGCAAAACACAGATTTACATAATCTATGACTAATAATAAATACATTTTTTAATATTTAATATAGAAAAACATATATGTTGGCATGATGAAGTTTTCTGTAAGGAGATTTAATGTTTATTTAACATTTATAGAAGGAGTCTCCAGTGTCAGCGCTTTGTAATAGTCAGCAAATTTTCTTGCTAAAAAAAAATTCAGTTAGTGAAAATACATAGCTGCTGCTTGAAAATAAATAAGCAAATATAGCCTAATTTCACAACTCTTAAAAATGTAACCTTTCAACATTGAAGGTTTCTTTGTTGCACTTTGCTCTTAAATAAGTAACAGGGTTGAAAGTAAAAAGTTGCAGTTTTTAAGCATAGAATTAGCAAATAAACAGAACGTGGTTAACTAGCATCCATGCTAACAGCATGAGGACATTAATGATATTATAATTTTTTGATCTTGTCAATCAATATTATATTCAATTTCAATATTAATCAATATTGATTCAAAATAAAGGAAAAAGAACTTAAATTTCTCCTTCTCATGATCCTCAGGAAATTTGAATGATGCAACTTCCTGTTCCATAAGTGTGAATGCGTTCAGGTAACAGGCTTGAGTGAATGTTGTGGGAATTCTTTTCCAAAAGAAAGAAAACTAAATTAACTAGTTAATTTAAAAAAAAAAACATTTTTAATAACCTGACTTTAATAACTTGACTTTAATAACCTGACTCATGCTAAATGGATTCACACATTAATGCAAACTATAATATGATGATTTTTAAAAAAAAGTATTTTAATGTTTCGGTTTGATTTTAAGGTAAAGTATAGTTATATTGTGCTGGAAGAGGTGTTTTATTGTTGTAGGTTTATTGTTGTAGGGTTGTTGTGGACACTTTACCTGTGTTTAAAATATCTTTTACCTTTATTTTACACACAGATTTGTTAATGTAATATCAGTGGGACACCAAATGGCACCCCAATCATGGAACTACCCATTAAACTAAATACATACACTCGTATTCGGGTTTCTACTTCGAAAAAAAAAAAAAAAACTTACAGAATAAAAATAAAAACAGAATAGGAAAGTGAGGATGAGAAAAAAAAAACATGGCAGCCATTAAACGCGTCCAATCAGCACCGCGCATGCGCACTGTTTTCCTTCAGCTGCTAACATGAAGCCTCCAGAAAATAACTGAGATGAAGAAAAGTTTTCGTTTGTGCTAAATGTTGTGAGAAGTTTTACAAGTTATGTGGGATTTACAGTGCTCTTAAATAAGCCTATGTCATTTAAACACTGTTAAGTGTTTAGATACAAATTTACAAATGGGAAAGTTTGGCTTGCTGACAGGAAGTAGTGTTTATCTGGCAACTAATTAGCCCTTTGGCGGTTAGCCTAAACATGTTTACATTCACTTGTGTGTGTAAGTCAGGAATAAGAAGCTATTTAATTACTAATTACTGTAATTTTAAGTAATTACACGAATAAAGTTTTATGTAGCGTACTTTTTAAGCAATTACTAACTGAACCTTCCTCAGATTATTGTTCAAATTAATCATAATTCACAATCACAATAATTAATCATAGCTTTATTATTGGGCATCATTATCATCAGAGCTGACTGAAACTGTTTTTTAAAAACATTAAGATCAGCCCAAGGCTGTTCGTTTAAGGAATAATAATAATAATAATAGACGACCTAAATGATTACATTATTAAAAATATGTTTGTTTGTTTTTTTTTCTTGTTTTCGCGGACTAAGTATGATCTCATACTTCCTCCTTTCTGTACTTCCGTTTCTGACCGGAAGGTGGCGCAGATGAATCAGTCACTAAATGAAGCAGCGCGTCGTTAAAAATCAAGTGATTTGGAAAACGGTAGATCACGTGCCATGTCATAAGTTTGTTTAAAACTTAAAAGAGAACAGTATTGCTCAGTAGACCATTTAAAATCAAATCAAAAATTAAATTTTATATTAATGGTTCTTGAAGATTCTTTAATTCCCTGAAAATGCACCAGCTTCAAAAAGCATTATTTTAAAAATATCATTGATGATTTTTGTTGTGTGGGGGCATGGTGGCTTAGTGGTCAGCACCGTTGCTTCACATCTCTGGGGTTGGGGTTTCGATTGCTGCCTGCATGCTTGCAGTTTGCACGCTCTCCAGGTGCCTGGGGGTTTCCTCTGGGTACTCCGGTTTCCTCCCCCAGTGCATTGTAGGCTGATTGGCACTTCCAATTATCTGTGTTGTGTATGTGATTGTGCCCTGTGATGGGTTGGCACCCTGTCCAGGGTGTTCCCTACCTTGTGCCCCAAGTCCCCTGGAATAGGCTCCAGGTTACCCTGTGACCCTGGGTAGGATAATTGGTACAGAGAATGGATGGAAGGATATCCATTGCACTGTGTCTCTTTTCACACAGAAGGCTCAGAGAAGGTCTTTATTGTTTCTGGAATGATTCATTAAAACACCTAGCTCTTAGTTGCTTGGCAGGAGTTCCACTAAGCAAGAAGATGGTCATAACCAACTAAAGAGGGACAAGGAAGACCTTCAGGGGTCTGTGCAGAAAAACAAATGGCCACCAAAAAGGCTTGTCCAGACAGGTTAGGACTTTGCTGAAATGTCAGATGAAGACCAGTCTCTGTGAGTGTTCCTTCAACATTAGGCTTGGGCCACTGTAAAGAAATGACATTATACCACAGCGCTGTTGAATTCTTGATTCTGATTGGTCAGAAGTTGTTGATTCATTTTCTATGACTGCAAAACAATTCACAGGTTTTAAATTAATTTATTGTTTCTATAGCGACTGCTCATTCAAAGCGAATTATTGCAGATGATCTACATAATCTATGTCTAATAATAAAAAAAATTATTAAAGAATAAAAGCAACAAAAGAAAGACATGTGGTTATTGATCGGTGATGGGAGATGTTTATTTAATGTTTATGGAAGGAGTCTCCAGTGTCAGTGCTTTATAACTGGAAGTTATCTGCCATGGGAAAGTCTTCAGGGTAGAGAGCTTTCCGGTGTCTCATTAACACAACCAGCTACAATTTTTTAACTTTCGAATTACCTACCTACATCCTGTACCTGCAGGATGAGTTCAGTTATTCTTTGGCTATCTGAGGAGCAGAGAGCTTTTTTAATAGAAAATAAACAGGGATGTTCTTATGGGGGAAAGCCCTCCAGATTTGGCCAGGAGTGTTAGAACATGGTTTTGATGGAGGGACGGGTTACTGTCTGCCTTTCTGTATTTGTTCCTTTGTAGAAAATAATTGCTTTTTAATATATATATATATTTTTTTTAAATCATCCTTAAACCACATTTCAGTTCAGTTCTCCTAATGACCACCATAGAGAACAGTCTCTCCAATGACTTTGGGTTACACTTGCAAGAGTTTCTTTTTAATGGTTAATGAACACTATATGGCCAGACGTATGTGGACACCTGACCATCACACCCATATGTGGTTCTTCCCCAAGCTGTTGCCACAAATTTGGAAGTACACAATTGTCTAGAATGTCTTTGTATGGTGTAGCATTAAGATTTCCCCTTTACTGAAACTTTCTGTTTTTGCTTTTACGTGGCAGAGTAATTAGTAATGCCAGGGACGTTATATGTCTGTCACTCTGTCTAATGAATCACCAGAGCTGGCAGCACAAAGTACAGGTAGGAGGCCTGGTGTTTATATCACAAACAGTTATGTTATTATTACACCCACACATTATTCTGTGGAAGAATGCGGGAATCTTGAAAGTGAAGGTGAAGTGTAAAGCAGGGCACATAATGAATGGGCCACAAGACTAAATTCCTATTTTTAAGGAATCCAGCCAAGGAAATGAAAGAAGAAAAAAAAAAACAGGAACATTTTTTCTTAGTGTATAATGTACTATATATACTATATATGGCCAAAAATATGTGGACACCTGATCATCACATGTGGTGGTTCTTCCCCAAACTGTTGCCACAAAGTTTGAAGCACGAAAATGTCTCAAAAGTCTTTGTATGCTGGAGCATGAAGATTTCCCATTACTGGAACTAAGAGGCCCAAACCTGTTCCAGCATGACAATGCCCCTGTGCCCAAACGGTGGAGTTTTGCTTTAGTTTTCCTTTAGCAGTTATAGTAGTCTCATCATCGTGCATTTTCTTCACTCAGTTTGACTTTTCAACTCAATGATTGATATTATTAATTGTGATTTATTAATTATTAATTAATTAATTAATTCTCACCTTAATTCTCAATCTCTGCTTATGCATAATAAAAAATAAACTGGAATCAGATTGTCTGACTTTGACGAACTCGCATGTCCAGTTTTCTTAATGTGAAATCAAAAATATCATAAGTGTTGAAAGCTTTTTTCAATGTGTGCAATTTGACAGAACGACTCACGTTCTGATTCGGTGCATTTTATTTGGATAATCTTATCATCACTTGTTTAACAGAATTATCATGCAGTATCATCTAAACAACTCATAACTTGCCCTTTAAAAGGTCCAGAATTCCCTTTACTCCAGAATGAAGATAAAAATGTGTCATCTCTTCTGGGAACTTGGTGTACTTGTATGTTTTAGGATATAAAAAAAAGTGAAGATCTGGATTAATATGAAGATATGAAGTCTCATTTCTCTACAAGGATTAACTCAACTGCTGATCTGATGCACCATCTTGGAGATGGTGGGCTTATTTACATCCATAAACTTTGTCAGTGCATCAACATTAGGAAGAACAGGAACACAGAAATGCCTAACGCACAGTGTCGATTGTTGTCTCTTTCCACCTCATTACAACTGAAAAGCTGCAACATCTGTTCAGAGGATATAAAAGAGATCAGAGGCAGCAATTCATGATTAATATTTTAGCTTACAATATCTGACCATTTTGTTATTTGTAGTAATGAAGAAACATTTGTGAAATGTAAAGCATGAAATGTCTTGTTGATATAAATTTCTTCACTTTGTCCTAAGGGTGACATTTATGGAAGGAGTCTCCTGTCCGAACAACTGTTCTAACTGGTATAACTGGTTTCACGGATGTTTCACAGCATTAGATGTAACTATAAATTAATAAAAAACTATCACTTGTTGTTCTTTAATTGTAATCATTGGCAAATTGCTGTGGTATAAGAGGAATAAAACACATTGGGGACATGAGGCTATTGGAAAATAATCAACTATGCTTGGTGTCAGGCTACATGATACCAATCTGTCATTGATTATTTTCATATAACAGCATGTCCTGAAGTGTTTTATTCCTTACTTCCTTTCTGATAAATTTTGGAGGGCCACAATGTTAGAAACCAACAATATTGCAACAATACAAAGTTGCAACAATACAATGTTAGAAATCTGCATGCTCATTACGCATCAACAGTAGTATTGTAATGTAGAATAGTATTAGGTTAAGTCTGATTAAAATTTAGACCAAAAATGTACACTTGTGATGCTCCCTACAGATTAGTGCATATGGTGTGGTGTTGTATTACGTATGGGCATTATCAGAGTGTATGATCAGGAAATACATCCTGCGGATACAATGCATGCATGTAATGGATGTAAAGGAAACTGATTGCTCGATGTGTTTGAACATGTCTTTGTGCCCTTTATTTTGGTGACTGCATTCCTGTTGTGCCAGTCTCTCCAGATGTCTATGGCCATTTCCCGGTTTTTTATGCACACCTACATCTCTACAGTTAGATCTGTCAGCAACATAATTACTAAGTGGGAATCAATTTTGAGAGCAAGCAAAGCTGAACAAGGACACCACACTTTTTATTGGACAGAAGTTGGAGTGATTCTCATTTAATGAGAGTTGCCTTCTATTTGGTCTTGGCTGCATTAATACTAATTAATCAGGTTTGTAAAGATCTGTATACAGAAATTTATCAAAGCATTTGCACTGAACAGACTTCCAGGCAATCAAAGTTCACAGACTAAATCAAAACAGAGAGGGGATACATTTCAGGGTCAACACACAATGAGCATACATGATATAACTAGAAAACATGACTCAGGATTTATGCAATCACTGCCAAGACTTCTCACACTATGAGTGCTTTTTATGGGTGGCACGCTATTGAGCTACAGGTTTGCTTGATTTGTAACTATGACAGCTGAACTAGAGCTGTGTTCACTGAGACTTCAGGAGACTATCTCTTGAAGCCAAACCAAATGGCTTCCTGTGTTGGGGTGACACCCCTGAGTCTGGGATAGTCCCTGTGGAGGTCATCAATGAGCGCATGGTCCATGATATTGGATTCCAGCAGGACCTGAACCATGAAAGAGGAAGGGGTGGCTCAGCTTTATGCACTAGTCCCTGCACTGTGGAAGAGATAGGTTTGTGATCTAAGAAAAGTGGGAGAGATTCCACAAGTACACAGGCAAAATTAAGGGAGCACTGCCTAGGACTTGAGTCCAGTCTTGGAATCCAGTTCAGTCTCAAGATGTTTCCTGTATTGGACTTTTTGGCATTTGTACATGGACTTATCTTGGTCTTGGGCATTGTTCTTGCTAAATATGGTCTTGTCTTTTCACAAAGTTTGACAAGAAGCAATTCCTTCTTCTAGAAAACATAGCCTTATCATTGCTCAATGCCAAATGAAGGCAACTAGTTGAGAGAACTAGCATAATTGGTTCGATGAGCCAAACACCAAAAATTTATTAAGAATGGGTGTTGACACTGACAAAAAAAGAACTTGTTTACCAATGGCAGAACAAGAAACTCTGCCATCTGCAACAAAGAAGCAATCTTTTGGCACAATCTCAATCTTGACTCGGCCTCGTTTTCGTTCATTCATTTTGATTGACTCCCTTAATGCTTGGTCTTGACTCAATCTCGGCTAGTCCTGGTCTTGGACCTGTCTTGGTATTGACAATGGTAGTCTATGTGTCTAGTAGACAATGACTTCAGTCCTAGCATTGCCTATGAAATTTTTGGCAACCTAAGTTACTCAAAGTGACCCGATAAATGCTGTTTTAATGCTGTTTCAGCACCTTAACAAATGTGGATCAAATGGTATGTGCTGCATAGAGCCCTGGTGGAGATCTTGGTCCTATGTGCTTGCTTAAGCATCACTGGCACTGGTTAATGGTACTTAACTGTAACAGTAATAAAAGGATATAGACTTTCATCTTTCTTTTTACCATTTCTTTTTACCATCTGATGTTGATCAAATGGTATATGCTGCATAGAGCTTGCTTGCTGGAGATGTTGGCCCTTTGTGCTTGCTTATTGACCGCTGACACAAGTGGTATTGTGTAATGGTACTTTACTGTAAGAGACATACAATGATGTAGACCTTCAGCTTTCTTTTCTTTGAAGAAAATCCCTGAGGCAATTGGGGTCGTGAAAAGGCTCAGAACTTGTGCAGTACATAGCAAGATTTTGCGGTAAAACTAACAGAGTGGCATTTATATGGGTGGTAAGTTATTGAGGTACAGGTATACTAAATCTGTAACTGTAACATCTGGTGTGATTGCAGTCTTCTTCCTCATTACTGGTTGCTTTTGTTTGTTCATGGCCTTTAGTCGCCTGTGTGGGTTTTGTTGGGCTGTCATACTTAGAGTCAACTCGTTCACTTTCACTTCACTGCATACACACACACAGGCTGAGACAGTGTGTTTCTGATCCTAGTCCTGGCCAACTACCTGAATCTCTTTTGCACAATGCTACGACAGAAGTTGTGTTGGATTACTCTGACAGTGACACTCTCTCTCTCAGTAGGTCTTCTTGACAGGTTTAACGATGTAGTCCAGTGTAGCAGAGTGATGTAACCCAGCCAAAGTTCAGCTTATAACCCTGTGGTTACCTGGCAAAGGAATGAGGAAAAAAGTAAACAAAATCTGTATGACAAAGTCCCCCAATGTGAAAGAGACCCTGAGGCTACCACAGAGAAGGGAGGAGAAAGAGGGAGGGAGGGAGGTGTGTGTTCAGAGAAGAGAAGGAGAGAGAGAGAGCACAGCATGAAACAGGAGATTGTGAGACTGTGAGAGAAAGTAAGAGAGAACAGAATAGAAAGAGAGGAAGTTTGATAAGGCTGTCAGCGGAAATGTGTTTGTTGTTTGTTTAGGTCCAGTTAGCGTCTATCTAATCATCCAGTGAAAAAAGGCTATGAGTGTGTGGGGGGGACAGAAACGATATGTGTCCACTCTCCGGATCCAGCTGTCAGCACCCACATCTAGAGGAGCCTCACACATCACCACTACACAGAGGAAGAGCCAAGAAAGACCATCCAACTCTGGTAAGCTTGTGTTACTCCATATACCTCATGTGAGGTTAATATTATGTGCTTTCTGCTGTATTTCATGCCAAAGGTAAGCCTCAGTGCATAATAATAATGTCACTGCTAACTGTCACTCTCAGTTTCTCCTGCGCTCCAGAGTTTTTTTTTGTTTTTTGTATTGAGTTTACTTGGGTAATATAATAGGGACAATCCTGACAGCATTATACAGTCCACTTGCACACTTGTGACCTCTACATGTTAATATTTTTGGTTAAACATTCACCAATTAGTCTCAGTTATAAAAATAGATATAGGTGAATTGAGGAATGTTTGTGACTTTATTATTGGAAACTGCCTAGATCTTGATCATGCAGAAAATACAACCTAGAAACATTTTTATATGTTGTACATAATTTGACCAGAACAGGTTTTTGTCACGTTAATTGGATATCATGATGTGAAAAATATTTTTAAAAAATTTTCGGCAAAGCGCAGTGTTAACTCTGTATTATATTTAAATACTAGGGGTATAAAACATTTGGGGGTGTGCCTTTATTGGAAAGTAACAAATCAGCGACTGGGTGGCACAGTGCCAAAGTTGATTATTTTCCAAGAACAGCATGTCCTGAAGTGTTTTATTCCTCTTATGTTGTTTGCCAAGTATTACATTTTTTAATTAATTAAAGAACAATGTCATTTTTATTTTTATTGTTACATTTAATGTTGTGGAACAAGGTAGTTCTTCTTGTCACTTACATTATATCGGCTAGCCGTCCCCTTTTCAAGGAATTTTTTTCCTTTTTTTGTTGGAGTTTTTTGTTTGGAATATTTTGTGGACACAATAAATGTCTCCAGAAATCTTCACCATTTTCTTTCTTAATTTACAACATGTCTTTAATCTGTTTATTTTTTGTCTTAGATTTTTTTGGAGCATCTACCATACATACATACATACATACATACATACATATCCCTGTGAATGAGTTGTTACCATAGAAACAATAACATTAGAACCAGCACATTAAAATAAACCTGTGATTTGAAGCTGGAACTATTGTCAAAGTTGTTGTTACAGAAATCTTCTGACCAATCAGAATCAAGAATTCAACAGCAAAGGTTGTTCACAGTGATGCTATAGAAGCACAATTATCCTAAAGAAGCTTTTTATTGATGAATCTTTAGCCATTTTTGTTGGTTCCACCATTAATTCCATCAATTCCACCTTTTCACCATTTAGGGAAAGGATCTTAAGTTAGAAAAGTAGTTATTTAGTTTATTGTGACAACAACAAAAAAATGGTTTGGTTAAATGGGAATTTTGAACTGGACAATTCTTTAGTGAATCAAAGTTGTTCTTTTACCGAATTGCTGTAAATAATTTTATTCTGGCACTTTTATTTTCAAGTGTAAACCTAACTTTTGCGCCTGTTTGTTTATACAGACTTTCATTGCTAGATTTACAGTTGTACAAACCTACAATATGTAGTAGATATATAGCATTCTTTTTTTTTTTTTTTTTTACGTTGGCTGTATACTGAAATATAAAAATAGGTGTTGTTTTAGGATGTTTATGTAAAAACAGGTCAGGTCAGTCACTGCAGGAACTCACTGATGCTGTTGACTCAAAGCTTCCTTCCCTGCAGCTTCTACATGTATAAATTGTCGTTGCCGTGAATGAGTGACTGTAAATTTAAAAATAGAAATTTATACAATTTCCCCTCATATCATTTGTAGACAAGTCATCTGAGACTAGTTTGGTGTCTTAAGTTTGCTTCCTAATTTTTGCTATTGTGAAAACTTCAGACTTGCTGATGTGGTGAGAGTTTCTCACTATGTGAGACTGAAATTACCAATTACTCAATTTGAAAAAATGCAGTTGGCTGGCTTCGTGTGTCTCAGAGGAAGCATGTGTCAAACTTCACCCTCCCCAGTTGGTTGCTGTCATATGATAGAAGAAATCAGGCTAGTGGGTTGGAATTGTTTGTTTTCTGATGTTTTAAGAAATTGTTTATGTACAAATGGTGCCACTGAGTCAAGTTATTTCTAATGTTTCGAAGTGAATTTAAGGATGCGATTTGCATAATGCTAAACTAGCAACATTAGCTTCATAAGCAATCTAAACAACTAAACAAGTAAAATGTAGGCTATGTTCACATTACCAGGGTGAGGTGACACAAATCTGATTTTCTGCCTTAATGTGACAACGGTGTGATTTTTTTTTCAGGACTGTGTGGACACAAAGTCTTTAAGAATGCCTTTGACAAAAGACGAACATAATGAAATCATTGTTACCAAACTTATTAACAAATTCAAAAAGATTGGAAGTGTTGCAGACTAACCAAGAAGTGAATGTACACAAACATCCACTGATGAAGGCATAACCAACGTGGTGCTGGCAAAGATAGTCCCTTAAGTATGAAGAGTTTTGGGACACCCTGTAGATTGCATACATATCCAAAGAGTGGTCATTTGTGACTTGAATTAGAAAGGTCGGGTCGGGATTCATGTGGCTGTACAATGGAGGACAGCAACAGTGGTAACTCTGTTCACAGGAAAGATAAGGAAATTGGTGATTTTCTTGATATTTGGGGAATCAATTCATATAAAGGTGGAAGAAACTTATTGAAACTGAGTCAAGTTCAAAATAATTGCCCAAGATATCAGTGTGCGAATACAGGGTATTTCAGGGAACAAGTGCGTTCATATCACAGACAAATATGAGTCAGTTGCGGTTACGAATGTGAACTGTCACGATAGACAGATCTAATCTGAGCATTAATATAGACTTGTTCAATGAAGCTTGAAATAAGAAAGTAGCCTTAGACGTTAGACAATTTGGATACTTGAGCAAATTTCGCTTGTTTCCTGTTATCTACTTCACATATACTGCACACAGGAATGTGTGTGTGTGTGTGTGTGTGTGTGTGTGTGTGTGTGTGTGTGTGTGTGTGTGTGTGTGTGTGTTTTCGGGGGCTCCTGTTCCTGATAAGGCCTGTTATGTTGTGGCAGACAGTGGAATGTGAGTGCTGCACCTACATTTGGTTACTCACTGGTTATACACTTGATTTTACATGATTTGTTTCTCACAGGCTTCCTGTAAACCTGCTGTAAAATTCCCATTAAGTTTATTAGTTCCTGGCCCTGGTGCGCCGCAGCAGACTAAACAACAACTGCAAAACAAAAAAGAAAGAATTTTGTCTCAACCTCGATCTCAGTAAATACCAGTCAAAAGATTAGATCATCCTAAATTTTTCAGCATAAGCATGTAAAACTCCGAGTAGGAAATGGGTGTAAGTGAATTAAAATGTTTGTGAGTTTTTATTTTATTGGAGAATAGTGCAAGGCTTAACAGGAAGGCTTTAATAAAGCACTCTTTTAGAGTCTCATTAGGACCTGAGAGGCTTTTCTAAGAGTTAAATACTAAGATCTAGGTCTTCTGTGCAGGCTGTCTGAGAGGCAGGGGCGAAAAAATAAAAAGAGCACCTGGAAGGAATTAATTCATGTTTTTTTCTACTGTAAACCTAAAAAAATGGTACCTTGACAGTCCATTTTCCTGTACGTAAGAGCAGCTACAGTGCATTTCTTCTCGTTTTCTCGCATGTAGGTAAGCCTGTAGGGCACTGCATCTCATTCTCTACTGGAAGAGCAACCTAAAGGGCACTGCATCACACTCCACTGGAAGGGCACCCCAAAGGGCATGTCATAATGGTTTCTCGCACATAGGGGCACCCTAGAAGGCACTTCGTCATGTTTCCATACATGTACAGGAACCCTGTAGGGCACTGGATGGGTTCTCCACTGGAAGGGCACCATAGCACATTTTCTCACACATAGCTGCCTCCATAGAGGACACTTTATCATGTTTTCTCACACATGGCAGCACCCTAGAAGGCATTTCATCGCAGTTTCATTTGAAGGGCAGTGAGTAGGGCACTATATCACATTTTCTCCACTGTAAGAGCACCCTAGAGGGCACTTTAACATGGTTTATCTCCCACAGGGGTGCGCTAGAGGGCATTTTTGTGCCATTTTTTCAGCCAAGGGTGCGGTCACGCACGCACACACCCCCACCACCACCCCCATCAGGACAGCAGGAAACTACAGGTGACTGTAAGTGTAGACAAAATAAATGTGATCACAGACAAAATAAACCTCACAGCTCAGAGACCTCAGGCATCTCCAGACCAACCCCTTTCAATATGACTAACTGGGGGAAAAAAGAGGATAAACCCTGTAAAATAAGCTAACCTTCGTAATTATACCACAGTGCCACTGAGTTCTCAATTCTGATTGGTCATTAATTTTCTATAACATCAGCACTGACAGTAGTGCCTACTGTAATTCAAATCACAGGTTTATATTAATGTGCTTGTTCTAATACATTATCGTTTCGAAACATTTATTTAGCATGTTCTGTGCTCTGTACTAACCCTTCTCTTATCTCTTATCTCTCAATCTACTGAACAAAGGAAACAACAATGCAGACACGCCACTTTTCCTCGAACCTCTGCAGGACTGTGTGGCTGACAGAGGAAGTGACATCACGCTAAGGTGCGTCATCACAGGGAGTCAGCCAATCAGCGTGTCATGGATGCATAATGGTGAGTTAATTGAACAGAAATTATTAAACGGAAAATTATAGCATGTTTTTTTATAAACCTAATCTGATCAATGGTTTATAATAATAATAATAATAATAATAATAATAATAATAATAATAATAATAACACTTTTGACTAGCTTTTTTGTCTGGATTTTGAGTGTGTGGTTGCCAACCAGATATCTAATCTGGAGGGAGATTTATTTTATTTTATTTATTTATTTATTTATTTTTTAAGTTTGTTTCATTACATATTATTAGTTACAACTGTGTATATATATATATATATATATAATTATTTTAGATTACGTTGATTGATCTTTATAGCTGTATATAGAATATAATAGCTTTTCTTTATTTATGAAAAGTAATAAAATATAAAATGTTATTGTTATATTACTTTATTATGACAGCTATTCTTTATTTGTGGCCACTTTTTATCATATTCATTTTTTATTGTAATATGGTATTATATTACATTGTCTCTTTACTTAATTAGTCAATTAATTAATTTGCCCAGCTACTGTGTGTGTGTGTGTGTGTGTGTGTGTGTGTGTGAGACAGAGAGAGAGAGAGAGAGGGAGAGAGAGAAATGACAACGTTTCTGAATGACAGTATCTGTAATAATATGAGATAAAAAAAAATTTAAAAAAGGAAAACGCAGGTTATTACTGTGTAAATGTTACACTGTGCTTGGCAGTGGTAGTCTTGGTTTTGCAGATCAACACAGGGTTTAGGAGTGTCAGATTACACTGGGTTCAGTGAACACTGAGCTGATTTTGAATGGCTGTTGGACTGGTTTGGACTTGCAGACCCGGCAACCGTGGACATAACCTTCAGTTCATGTTTTGTAGCAGATGACTAGATGTTAACTTTAGTTTTGAAACTCTGAGAAAGGAAACAGTGGTGTAATAAAAACAAAGAGGAAGGAAACCTCAAAGTATCTTGCTTCTATTTGATTGTTAGAGAGCAGTACTGTTATATTGGTGAATTGCAACAAAGCCACTTGTGGTTGTCCTACTTTTTTGGCAGAAATTGTAAATTTTTTCATAAATAATGTTTGTGTTTCTGTATAAAGCAACAGAATGGCCATGTGTTAGTGGTGACACACAAACTTGAGTGTTATTCAATCTATGAGTGATGTGCCTGTGTGAACGAGAGGACGATTATAATTTTCTTATGAAAAGATTAAGATTTACTTCCTGATAGGGGTAGCCTGGGAATTTTCTTTTAAGTGACCTCCTACATTTGTCCAAAATAAGAAATGAGTGCAAGTGCATCAACTAGGACACACTCATCAGTCACTTTAGTAAGTTTCAGTGACTTTGGTTGTGGCATGGTTGTTGGCTGGCTTGAGTGTTTCAGAAATCTCCTGGGATTTTCACGCACAAAATTCTCTAAAGTTAACACAGAATGGTACAAAAAAACTAGTGATTGGGAGTTCTGCAGGTGGACACGAATTGATGTTGAGAGAAGTCAGAGGAGAATGGCCAGAGCTGACAGGATGGCTATGGTAACTCAAATAATCACTCTTTACAACCGTGGTGAGCAGAAAAGCTTCTCAGAATGCACGAAATGTCGAACCTTGAGGCCACAACAGCGAAAGACCACATCGGGTTCCACTCCTGTCAATTACAGAAACAGGAATCTGACGCTACAGTGGGCACAGATTCACCGAAACTGGACAGTTGAAGACTGGAAAAAGATCAGGCAACATCAGAATCACCAGCAGCCGATTTGGAGTTTATTTCTGAAAACTTCAAACATCTTCCAACATAGCTTTTCTTTCCTTGTCTTCTTTTCTTTTTCCCCACTTTCTCCACATGGCTTTTCTGCTTTTTCTCCAGCACTCTCTAGTCTATATGTGTCCACAAACACTGGAAACTGATAATTAGATCTTAGCAGACCAAACTAATCGCAAGCAAGGTCTCCGAGTGGTAGCATCATGAAGCGGCCTACCAGGAAAAGGATATTAAATCATGAATGCATAAAACTGGAATTTTTTTGTCCCTTTGCCATTGTTCCTGATTGTTTCCCCCTTATAATTTACATGAGTTAATCTTTATCTCTTTGCTCTTCACTCTCTCTCTTTCTCTCTCAGGTCAGCCGGTGAGATTTGGTAAATCCTCGTTTGTCAGTGGAGAGGCGAGACTGGTTGTTAGGAAATGTGTCCCAGAGGATGCTGGAGCTTACACTTGTGTAGCTGAAAACACTGCAGGAAAAACATCCAGCAGTTCGGCAGTGTATGTAAGAGGTAACACATGCACACGCAACAACAACAACAACAGCTGTTGAGCCTTTTCAAAGAAGACGTTGTGCTTGAGTGACTTCCTGGACAAGAGCTGACATGCTTCAAGATCTGTCTCTTGGCTTGTCAACCAGTCTTGATCTTGTTTCTGTTTTTTAAGACTCTATCAAATGCTTGTGTTTGTGCATAATATATATTTGACAAAGTGGCCAGTGAGGGATGATTTCTTTCTTACTCTCGAGCAAAAGGATGCCCCCATGGACTTATCTTTTCACCACAAGCAGGGGCAATGCTGCTCTTTAGTTGAGTTTGTCCATAAATAAACTCCACAGCCTCATGATTATGCACTAATGGTGTCCTATCACTTCTCATCCTTATTTCCTCTTCCTTTCCTAAGAAATGACTGTCGCTGCTCCAAACAATCACACATGCTCCCCTCCGTCCTCTCCTTGTACCCCTGTTTTGGAAAATTGGGGCTTGAAATCACCTAAGACCGATTTGGAGGACAGCAGTGTGTTCAGAGGACCGTACTCACCTCAGACACAAAGTCCTAGAACACCATCAAGTCAGAGAGGTGAGTAAACAAATAATGTACACAATATCCTCTTAGTTTTAATGTAGCTAACAAGTAGCAGTAGTAGTACAAGACTTCTATATCTTCTTCACACCACATCCATGTTCATGTTCACGTTCATGTTCAGTGATGTCGGTCCGACTTGCTGATTTCGCTTAAGATGCCATGTGACTGTCTATAAATACGAGCAAAATGTGTCATAAATGTATCCAAAACAGATGCCACATCACAACATTGCTGAATATATGCTAACGATTGATAAATTGATAATTAAAAAAAAAAAGTTCCTTTTTTGTGTAAGGAATAAAACACTTGGAGACATGCTGTTATATGAAAATAATCAGCGACGGGGTGATGTGATGCGGCTTGATGTGACTTATGAAGCAGGGTTACTGTTACCACGCTGAAGTTATTTAAGTTTTTATTTATTAAAGAACGACACATCATCCTTTTTTATCGGTTTATAGTCACATCTGATGTCGTGAAACATCTGCAAAACAAGTTATAAATAGCTATAAAGAGTCGTACCTTCACCAGCCTTTGTTTTGTTTCTCTCTCTTGAAGTTACAATAAATGTAGACATACATGTTACAGAGAATCCGCAAAAAGTTTTTTTCCTGTGATGGAAAACTGTTACAAAGCACTGACACTGGAGACTTTTTCCCATAAACGTGAAATAAATGTCTCCTTAAAGAAAACGTCTTCATGTCAATGATGTTGAATAACAGCTACTCGTTCAATAGGCGTAGATTTACTCGAGTGTCCAACATACAGGTCTCGGTGATTTAGCTGTTACTATAGAAAATCAAATAAGAGCATTAATTTAAACCTGTGATTTGTTGGAGCTGCTTTTATAGAAAATGAATCAACATCTTCAGACCAAACAGCATTCAATAAAGTTATATACCAGCATTCGAAAGTACATACTTCCTTTTATATAGTTACCAAGAAATAATGGCATTGTTACAGTGATTACTTATTGCATAATGAAGGAGGTATGATGCGCATACTTATGATAAATCTATGATGCAAATGTAAGGCTCATACTCATATGAACAGGAAGTGATTTACGCAGCATAAGATGTTATGAAGTGAAGTATGAATACAGTGGTGACTACATCAAAACTCTTATAAAGGTTTTTAGCTTTTTATGGTTTGTCTATGAACAGAGCGACAAGATCTCCATGACCGGAAGCTCTTCAAACCGCAGTACTCGAATACCAGTTGTGTTGTTTTGTTATGCATAGTTGTACTGTTCCCTTTTAAGGGACGTGCGCTTTAGCCACATGCATATCACACACACACACACACATCTCTAACCCCTCCCCTGACCGTTTGTGTGTTTGATCATCTGTGCTTCTTCCCCACGGCTCTCAGAGCTCCCGTTGAAGAGGAGAAGCAGCTCAGGGTCAGGTAAGATCACTCCTCCGTCTGTTTCTATAATTCTCTCACCTTACAATACATTTCTCTCTTCTTTTTATTTTTATTATTAGCAAATCTCAGAATTTTCCTCTGTTTGAGTCTTTTTTTTTTAGCTTTCCACTGCCTGGAGGTATTGTCGGTCATTTTTATTGCACAGTTAAAGCATGTTATCAGTGAAATCAACTTTTTTTTTTTTTTTTTTTTTTTTTGCTCATGCAACATTTACACGTGGTAATGCCATTCATATTACACAAGTTAAAGTAGGTTAAACAGTAACTGATATGGTCAATTCTTGGAAAGTTACTGTACGGTTCAGAACTCTCCCAGCTCCATTTGCTTCTCTGCTGTGCTTTGAGGTCTTTCTATTTGTCATAATTGTCAGACTTCTGAGTACTTTTTCAAGCCCTGGGTTCAATCACAGTCATGTTCGTCTAACACCCAAAAATGCTGTCACACAGGTTTGTGGCCTCGTCTGACTTAAATTAACATCCAGTCCATTTTAAACCATTAGAATCTCTATCTACTACATCTGTAGCATATGGTTAGTCCTCACAGACATGTTCTCCTGTACTGGGGAAAGGAACCGAAAGCCTGTTTACTCAAAACATAAGGCTAAGGACACTTGTGAAATTCTGTCAGTGTTTCAGATACACAATTATATCATGTAGATTTAATCCCACCAGTAAATTTGCATTATTTCATTATGCATTTGAAACAATGATTTGATTGTGGTGTTGTATTAATTGTGTACAATTACACACTAAAAATAAAAGTAATCAGTTTTAAACTGATACAAGCATAAGAGAAAGACTTTTCTGTGGACTTTTATAAAACTTTCCAAAAATAGAGCAATACAGTGAATGGCAGTTCCAATTTTTCACACTTTTTCAAAGATTTTGTTGCATTCATGATTCCCCATGGATGAATTATACAGATTTATACCACAAGTGCTGTTGAATTCTTGAATCAGAAGGTGTTGATTAGTTTCCTGTAACAGCACAGCTCTGAGAATAACTCCAGCTGTAACATAAATGATAGGTTTACATTAATGGGCAAGTTTGAATATTGTTTTTATAGTAACAGCTGACTAGAATGGTGTGCTGTTATAGGAAAATAATCAACATCAGGATGGTAATGTATCACACCACCATGGTGTGGATTATTTTCCTATACCAGCATGTTCTGTCCCGTTTTATTCCTTATTTACAGCATCCATTAAAGTACGTCTGAGTGAAGAATTCACGTAAGTGTGAACTAAAAATTCACTGAAATGTTTACTGATGCGGCAACGACTACCTTTAGTGCTCCATTATTAGAGAGTTTGGAGTTGACACATTTTCTGTTCTGTTTTTCGTGTTTCAAATCTTCTCAGCGGTAAACACACATACACTACAGATGTGTTGGATAAAGATTAGGATGTTGCTGGAGGATTTCATATCCTCAAAAGACTTACTGGCCAGCGTGTTGATGCCCTCGTGTTTTTTTTCCACGTCTTTTTAAATGCCTTTGCAGTGATATAGCACTCAAATCTTACGTCATGATTTTTATGACTTGTAAATTGAGTTTTAAGGACTCAGACATGGACGTGAATAAATTAACTGAATTTACCTTGATGTGTAAATAGTTTTTTTTTTTCTACACCACAACATGGATGATTCCATAACTGCGGTTCGATTTGGTCCTTGTAACTCTTAAAATTGAACTTTATTTTTTTAGTATTTATTTCAGAAAATATGCATTTAATCATTCAAAAAAAAAACATAGTTTACCCAGTTCAGGCAACACTATCTGGTTTCTTTGCTGACAGGCTGCATTTTGCTCTTACATGAATAACAGGGGTGAGGTTCTTATCCTAGAATTCGCAAATACACAAAATGCTTTTAACTAGCATCCATGCTAATGTCAGGATGACATTAAGGACATTCTAATGATTTACCCAACAATATGTTTTATTAATAATTTACTTTTAATCTATAGTTTGGGTCGCAGGGTTGCACTTTCAAAGTGACCTTGTCAGTCAAGATCACAATGTCCCTGAAAATGAAGAGAATAAAGAGAGATGATTTTCTTTTTCTTGTGATCTTTAGGAAGTTTGGATGATGCAATATTCCAAATATTTCACCGGGGAGAATGTGTTCAGGTAACAGGGTTGCGCGAATGTACATTTTTCATAACCTATAATGAATATGAAAATGGGTGTCCCATGAAATGGATTCACACATTAATTAATTATAATAAATAACTAGATTTTTGAAGTGCTGTATTATATTTGAAGGTAAATTTGTACGTATGGTAGAACAGGACTGCAAAGATGCACAATGGTTGTTGTGAAGACTTTACCTTTTTGTTTAAAAAGGCTTTTACCTTTAGATACAGTGAAAAGTATCGCGGCCCTTTGAGTTTTTAAACACTTTATTGTGTTATAGATTTATTTAGTAATTGATTACTTTTTTTGGTCATCGAGCTACACACAGTAATCCATAATAACAAAGTGAAAAAAAAGTTTATACTTTGTAGTTTGTAGAAGCACCTTTAAACGTTACATCAGCAGAACACAAACGATACCCCAAAAACCTCCTGCAGTCGATTACCATGTTCAGAGACGCTCCCAACATACACGGCATAGACCTTATTGAGGACTTTAATTCTGGACTCAACTCGGCTGACACGAGGCAAGGATTCTGATTTGGGAGAAAGTGACTGTGCATCTTTATGCTCGTGTTTAGATAAGAATATTTCCCCATAAACAAGCCCTGATAACAGATCGACAGACATTACTCTAGAATAGTTACATGTTACCTGTCACGTTTTTTTTTTTTTTTTTTTTTTTTTGAGGAAGCACCAACATTGTGACTGATCTGATTCAATAACTAGTTTTTCAACTTCACTTTCTACACAGGTCTGTTTTCAGATTCCCTCCTGAGCACTTTCTGTTCCACAGATATTCTTTTTATTCCTAATTTAGGTATTTTTTAGGTTTGTATGTAGTCAAATGAAGTGCTCTGATTTGAAAAATGGCATGTACAGAGCCATAAAGTTAGATATGGGCTGGGTGTGGGGGTATTTACTGAAGTCGAAGCTGATATGAAAAGCTGAGCTGCAGAGCTGTAAAATCAAGTGGCAGATATTGCCTCAGTGTATAGTAAGTGTGTAATGCAATGTATCTATTGACTTCTGTAGCTCTTTAGAGCTCCAAATAACTATATCTGTATCTGCATTCAGATTTAATCTCAGAGTGCATGTGGCCTGAACTGAAAAGGTTTTGTTGTTGTTGTTGTTGTTGTTTAATTAGTGAAATCAAGTAGATCTTTATTGTCATCACAACCATACATAGCTGAGGTTTCATCTCATAGTACAAAATAGTAAGAGTAAGAGCAAAATGCTCCAAACATTTCATGAAACATTTAACGTTTAACACTAAAAACCTTGACATCACACTACACACTAACACAGTCCATAGCTGCAAGTTGAAATGAAATTTAAAGTGGCAGTGCAGTATTCTGGTCTTGAACACAGTACAATCAAAGTGGCGGTATGTTGTCGTAAACAGTAAGTCTTAAACGGTGGTTCTTGCTTGAACCAAACCTTTACAGTGACACGCGCGACATAATGTAAACGTTGATTTAAAGTGTCCATGCAGTGGGAGAGGGTGTTAGATGGTTAATTGAATATGAACACAACCACTACTCCCCTGAGGTTGAGGAACTCCCCTGTGCAGTTCCTCAACCTCAGTTATATCGCTCAAGTTCAGAACCGATCCCAGCTTTTGTTTGTACACGACCAAAATATTTTAAGCAATTTAGTTGATTCTATTTCCATAGATAATTTGATTTATTTGCTTATTTAAGTATTTATTTCTAAAATGAATCAATATTTCAAAAAGCTTGAAATTTATAGAAATATCTGAACAACACAGGCGTAATTATCTTATAGTATTTATCTAACAATCACATAATGAGAAATATTAAAGCTTATAATATTATAATATTAGCTTCCTTAGTTCAAGATATTTTCACTTGCTAGCAGCATTTATGCAGTGCATGAGAATCTGTGCACGAGAAATCTTCTTTAACTAGCATTATTTACTGCATTAGTTAGGGGCCCTGGAGGACTAATGTTTAAGCCTCGGCCCAGGTTCAAATTCCTGGCCAGGTTATCAACCCCAGCCACTGGGGATGCACAAGACTTATCCCAAGCTAGGATAAAGTTGGGGAGGGTTGCGTCAGGAAGGACATCCGGCATAAAAACTGTGCCAAAGAAGAAGAAGATTTACTGCATTAGTTAACATTAACCATGAATGAATGGTAACAGAGAAAGTTCATGCATATATTAATTGACATTTGTTTAAATGTTAATGAAATACACCTGCATTGATTGTTTATTAAGTCTACGACTATGTAAATGACCAAAAGCTATATGATAAATGATAACTTGCTCTGGCCTCCGGGTATAAGTAATGGCACTCAGAAAATTCAAAAAATTAATTCTGGCTAATGCAGGTGCTGATTATTTGTCTTATTTTGGAAATTATTTTAAAAAAAAATTCATTAATACGAGTGTAAGTTAATTTGTTTCGGGTACTATGGGCCTTATTTATCAAGCTGGATATGAATGGATTTATTTATAAATCATTTATATGAGTATTTACACAAGAAATTTGGTATTCATGAAAATCCTGTGAATTCAGAAAAACGTTCGTAACCTACTCGTGCTCCTGAGTGTGTGTAAATTTGTGCATAATCAGAGTAACTTCAAATCATATAATTTGCATGGATTACTGCACTTTCATATATGGATTATCCTGTCAAGTATAAATTGCTTATTTCTATTATGATCAAAGCCTTTAGCATTACACCCTTATCCAGAGTGACTTTGGAGTATCTGTCAAGAACACATGCCCAAGTTAGTTCAGGTCAGAGAATAAAAGTACCATCGAGAAGGTTTTGTGAAAACCAGTCGTTTTACATTAAGACAAATAAAACTAATCATTCAGTTGTGACAAAAGAAATGCCGGAATAATAAATGGTGGATGAGCCAATCTGTCTGTGCATAGCCGTAAACCGTAAACAAATGCCTCAGCACATGGAAGATTTAGCGCTTGCATGTGTGAAAGGATGCTTAAAAACCGGTATAAAAACTGTTATAAATCAGTACACTACTTAAAACATTTGAAAAATATCGGTTTCCCTGTGTTGCCCAGTGTGCAGGATCACCTGGGAACAGTGTAGATATTTTTTTTGTGCTCTGTTTTCATGTCACACCATTTTCTGGACACCTCACTTAATTGACCTCTAATTCACCTTTTCTGAAATTGTGCCTCTAGATTTTGACCTTTTCATGTGCCAGCTGTTACATTGCTAAATATTTTTAATTGGCAGTAGGAATGAGTCAAAATAACGTCCACTGCTGCCTTTCTCTCATGGTTCATTTCGTGCTCCCAGTCCTCTGTGCACTTGGACTTTTATGGAGTTTTGTAGGCGCCATCACATGCAAATGAGCCGTGTCAGGAATGCGCTTTGCACTCTAAGGGTGATCAACATACACATGCGAGTATGAAGAAAATCAGCGTTTCGGACACTTTTTTAAAACTTTACTAAAAGATTGATAAATGATGCCTTTTGTTTGTTCATGTGAACTAATGTGTTAATGTCAGTTAAGGGAATGTAAAATGTAAATGTAAAGCTTTACCAGTCTGTCATCTCTGATAGCTGGTAGAATGAGTGAAGAGGATGTTAGAGATGTAATAAAACTTTACAAACATGCAACATAATTATACATAAAACAATTCTTATGTAATACAGTTCAGATCCATACCTGGCTGGTTAACTGTATTCTGTGTCCTCTTGTCTCCGCAGATGCCCCTCTGCAGGTTGCGTCCTCTTGTCTTCAGGTGGAGGTGCGGGCGGGTGAGACGGCTAGTTTGAGCTGTACGTTCAAAGGCAACCCACCGATCGTTTCCTGTTGGATTTATAACAAAAAAGAGGTACTGAGACCTTCAGACACACACGTACAAATATTTTCCCATCCTCTCCATTCATTCTGGTTATTTCTCTCTCTCTCCAAAGTTCACGCCTGAGTTCAGGAGAATTGCTATGTTAAAATAATACATTGGCAAAATATTTTCAAAAATAATAAAAACATTAATAACTGAAAAAAAATCAGTGGGCAAATTATCTAAACAATATTATAACCAAGGTTTAAGTAAAGAGGAGATGCAAAAAAGATCCTTTTATAAAACAGCAATTTGCCAACAATAACAGTTATTTTTTTATTAAAGAATAACATGTACATTTTATCAGTTTATAGTTGCATTAAATGTTGTGGAACATCCATAAAAGAATTGAGAATTCAACAGTGCAGTGGTTTAAATATAGTTGATAAATTAAGTTCAAATGAATTCTGTTAAAAAAAAAAAACTTTGCGATCTGCAATGAGTAATTAAATCTAAATAAAAATTGAAGGACTAAAATCTTTGCGTGGAAATGTAGTAAAAGTACATTTCTTTATTTTGGTTCTATTCACTTAGTAACAATATGCAATTACGAAAGCTTCTCTGAATATTACGATACCCCTGAGCCCTCTGTCATTCCAACTCACCATCACCCTGAAAATATTCCAATTTGACCACTGCTTATGACTAACAATAATGAAAGATGTGAATTAAATCTGTCTGTAGGTTCTCGAGGGCTCCAGGTTCAGGATAGAGGGGAGCAGTGAGAGCAGCACTCTGCTCATTTCAGAGACTCGACCCGAGGACTCCGGACGCTACACACTCGTCGCGCGAGACCGTAAAGGCTCCTCCCAGCACTCACTCACACTGTCTGTCATCGGTATGCTCCGCCCACAATGCACTTCAGATCTATCCTCTGTAAATTGTTCATATTATCCTGAAAGTACTACTGCATTGTGTGGTTTTATATTGCCACGCATGTTGTGTACGAATTCTGATGTGTACACCAAAAAGCGAATTTCTTTTCTTTTTTTTTTTATACTTATTTTTTAAAGAGACATTTTGGCCAAAAATGACAAATCCACAGTGTTTCACTTTCTCTAAGACATGGCTGGTGTCTTTAGCCTGCTTCTTTAGTTTTTCACTAAAGCTATGAAGCAAATGTAGCACTGACGTATGGGAAGTTTATAGCTACCAGTGTAGCATCGTACAAGCTGCATGGCTCAAAAATCATGCCTAGCATTCACATTTTAGGCCACGCCTTCTACCTTAGTTGAATGCTCATGTGAAGTGACACCAAACTATGTTCTGACAAAGACTGCTTTTAGATCTCTGATGTCCTTTTGTCTGTTTTTATAGATAGCAGTATGTAATACAGAGTCAGAAACCACATCAGCAAGTGTGTTTGAGACACTGAACTTAAGTTGCGTGATGCTAAAGTGGTAGCTATAGGCTTTGTTCACTTATTAGCAGCAGTAGCCTTGTAATTCTAGTGTAAAACTAAAGGTTTATTAATATTTGTAATGTGTGTGTGTGTTATAGAGCGACCGCAGCCTCCTGCCTCGTCCCCAGTGGTGTGTGTGCTCTCTACACACTCCCTCGTCCTCTCCTGGGCAGGCCCATGCTACGACGGCGGTTCAGCCATCACCAGTTACGTGGTGGAGGTTCAGCAAGTCAGCTCGACCGGGGAAGGTTCCTGGACCGAGCTCTCAGCCGGCTGTAAAAGCACTTCCCTCAGGGTGAGCTCTGGACTCCAGCCGCAGGCGCAGTATCGCTTCCGGATCAGAGCCTGTAACGCTGTGGGACTCAGCGAGCCAAGTCCAGAGTCTCAGGTGATCAGGATGGAGAGCGGCGCAGGTGAGAAAAATCACCCCAATGAACCCATAACTTTTAAATGTGACCCTTCAGGTCAATGAAAAGACAACAGGGTGTGCATTAATAGGAAAATAATCAAACTGTTACTGTTACTACCTCAAAGTTGATTATTTTCCTATTACAGCACGCCCCATGGTGTTTTATTCCAATTTTTATTTATTAAAGAATGATGTGTTTATAATTACATTTAATGTGGAATGTACACCAAAATGCGTAGTTCATATTATAATTGTCATTTCCTCGCCGATCTCTCTTTTTTTCTCTCTTTTGAAGTGAAAATGACCAGCTTGTCTTTGTTATATTGTTAAGTGTAAACTCCTCTGTCCTGAAGACTTTGTCGGAAAACTCACAGCTTTACCTCTGACTGTTACAAAGCACTGACCTTCCAAAAACATTGAATAAACATCTTACATATTACCCATTTTTTTATTCACATATATTGGAGCGTCCATGATACAAGTCTCTGTTAGTCAACAGCGCTGTGGTATAAAATATAATCTTTTGAAATGAATAGTTTTATAGTGAAAAATAATATTGTGGGAATCTTGAAGTACCACTAAATCGCACTGGGGGAAATCCACAGGTGACTCAGACAACTTAGGAAGCCAAGTCTTTCATAAAAATTTTATGAGAATTAACAACATCTCTGGGCAAATAACCCTGAGGTTAATTTCCAGCATGTTCCAGTGTCTATTATTCCTTTCATAAAACAGCAGTTTGTCAAAGCTAACAATTGTTTATTTATTAAAGAATGATGTACATTTTATCAGTTTATAGTTACATTAAATGTTATTTAATGTCCATGACAAAAATGGAGAATTCAATAGCACAGGGTTTAAATATAGTTAATGAATTACGTTACAAAACTTTGAGATTTGCAATGAGTAATTAAATCTAAAGAAAAATCGGAGGACTAAGATATATGTATTTTGTCATGGAAATATAGTACATAGCACGTTTGCCTTGCACCTCTGGGGCTGGGGGTTTGAATCCTGCCTCCATCTTGTGTGCTCAGTGTTCGTATGTTCTCCCTGTGCTTCAGGGGTTTCCTCCGGGTACTCTGGTTTCCTCCCCCAGTCCAAAGACCTGGGTTGTAGGCTGATTGGCAGTCCCCCAGTCCAAAGACCTGGGATAGGCTCTAGGCTCCCCTGCGACGGATTGGACTGGACACTAAAGCTTTTGCCATTATACACAGTCAAAGGCTAAAGTTTAGATTCCCTGATGTCGAAATTTAAAAAAAAAAA
Organism: Pangasius djambal; assembly: GCA_022985145.1. Taxonomy (NCBI): domain Eukaryota; kingdom Metazoa; phylum Chordata; class Actinopteri; order Siluriformes; family Pangasiidae; genus Pangasius; species Pangasius djambal. Next base: position 3,501,041 of record CM040987.1, on the reverse strand, counting down.
CAAGCCTCACCTCAAAATATTTATTTTTGTCATAGGTTAACTGTAAAACAGAGGTACAGCCTCTTTAGATTAAAACTTTTGCACTCAAGCATGTTGTATGTAATGGTTTTATCCTCTCACCTGTGTTAATATGTGTGTGCTTCTTCAAAGGGGAGCCACATGAAGAGAAGAGAAACGATTACGTCACCGTTACCATTGATGAGAAACACAAAGTTACTGACCACTACAATGTACTGGACAAACTGGGAGTGTAAGTAAAAAGATTTCATGACCGAAACTTTGCTCATGTCAGCTCTTGTTCGAAGGGGGTGGAAAAGCATGCCAAGATACGTGAAAGCTAATCGCTGAAAAGGATCAAGCGTGTGTATACATGCAAGTTTAAGTAAACGGGAGAAGAAAATATTATATTTCCAGCCAGATCCAGAGAGCTTCGATATTGTCAGGAAAAGAGTCCCTTGCAGGTATCTGCGGGAGGTCAGGATGCAAAACTACAAAACATGTTTCGACAGTCACTCTGCCATTCAGGCGAATCAATAAGACCAGCGTTCTCTATAGCTGCCTTAGAGCTTGGGGGTATTTATGAATTTTTGAGATGTGAAGCACCCCATGGACCTGGATTTGAACGATGAAGATTCACAACATGAGGGTGATATTAACACTCAAGTATTACGAGACTGGCGTGAATCCACTAAGCAGTTACAGCATTTATGTTAAACGGCAGCTCATCGAGAAAGAGAAGCATTGTCACAGACTTTCAGACTTTTCTTATTTTATTTACCCTCTCTGGTCTGATCAGTGAAACCACAACGTGGCTTGTAAGGAGTGTTTGTTTATTCTCCTCTTCAAGTTTTCTCATCTGTCCATGGCTCTGGTGCCACTACCAGACAAAACATCACCACTTCAAATTGTTTTATTTATAGCCACAAACTAAACACTAGTGTTTAGACATTAAAAAAGGTGACTGTTGTCGCTATTACGTCTTATTAGTTAGATATCTGGACTTTTATTTAGCTGAGTTTCACAAATTTTGGTTGACTAGCCAGGAGCTACAGGTTCTTGGCTGGACCGATGTAAATACTCAATTCCCCTTTACACTAAGAAAAAAATGGGTACCTTTGAATGGTTAATGGTACTCGCTTTCTGATACGGTTGAAACGTTTCATAAAAGGGAAACTCTTTGTTCCGCATTCTTTCCACAGAGGAACTAAATATTAATTATAGGTGCTAGAAAACATGAAGGTGCTAGCTGGACCCTCGGCATTTCGGCTGGATTGTACAGATGGTGCTTCCTGTCAGCGACACGGTTTCCTAATGATAGTCGTGTTCTTGTGTAGTTTAGCTGATGGTCGTGTCTGAAAGAGATATTAGTTTGGGTGCACTCTTAGAAGAAAAGGTTAGGATTCTTAGCTTTCTAAAAGGGTTCTGCGTGGAGCCCCTTTCTGATGCAAAAGTTAGATCTTGAAACTTAAAGAATTCTTCAGTAGATATGCTTAAAGATCCGAAAGTGAAGCTAAGAACCTTTACCTATGCAAAGAGTCCATTAAGAATCTTCAAATCAGTTATTTAAGTGTTAGGAAATATACGTAGTTGTAGGGTTCTTCCTAGAACAGAGTTAACTGACCTAACATTTATTGCTATAAATATCTGTATATTTTTGATGGTTGGCTTTTAGCATTCAGCTAGGTTGTATTGTCAGAGTTATTAGTGTGCTAATTAGCATTAGAGAAAGTAGTGATATAGCTGTCATACAAGTCAGCTTTAATTAATGCTAGCCCATCAGTAAGCAAAATTAGTGTGATTTTGATTAGCGTGACTCTCCTAATTGAGGAAACCGTGCGTAAATTTACTCCAGTTTTTAATTTTGTACTTCATCTTTTACTAGAGAATTTATTTAGATGAGTTTTGCACAGAAGGTAAATAAATAAATAAATAAATAAATAGGAAAAATATCAATGTTATACAATTTTTCCATTTTCCCCAAATGTGGCCAATCAGCCAGGACATGTAACGTTGGCTGTAGAATGTATGCTTCTTTAGTTTTGGCTGCTCTAACTCTTATTGCTAACAAGTTGTTGTTGCTTCTCTTTCGGCTGCACCCATTGGGGTCGCCAGAGCAGATCAACGGTCTACGTATTTGATTTGGCACAGTTTTTATGCCGGATGCAGTTCCTGACGCAACCCCTCCCCAATTTTATCCAGGATCGGGACCGGCACTGAGAGCACACTGTTGCACGCAACCCCAGTGGCTGGGGTCGGTTCCCTGGCCGGGAATCGACCCCAGGCCACAGCATTGAGAGCGCTGTGGCCTGACCACTAGTCTTCCAGGGAACACTTATTGCTAACAAGTAATTAGTCTAAATTAAACACTGGAACGTTAAAGTAGTGGCCATCTTGGACAACTAATGTATAACCCCTTTTTTTTCTTAGCACCTTTTATCATTCCATGCAAGACGACAAGAGGCGAGTTTGTTTAACTTCACAACAGAGATACAAAGTAGCCTGACGTAGGGTACAGCTAAGAAGTTACATACTGCAGCTTTAAAAATAAGATTGATGTTTTTGGGCGAGATTACTTGTTACATTAACCTTGTAGCTCCAGTGCAAAACAAGCAAACGTGTCCTGACTGATCAACTTCCTTTCTTTTTTTTTTTTTGTGCATGCAGCACTGTGTACATATGATTTTTCACTAAACTATTCCTTTAACCTTTTTTCCCCCATAAATGTCATCCCTTAACTCATTACCTTTGTTTTTTGTCTCAGAGGGAAGTTCGGTCATGTGTATCGCCTGACCCATAAGGAGACCGGCCAGGTGTTTGCTGGAAAGTTCTATAAGGGTCGGCGTGCAAAAGAGAGAGATGCAGCCAAGAAAGAAATCGAGCTGATGAACTCCCTCCATCATCCCAAACTGGTGCAGTGCCTGGCAGCTTATGATAACAAGCCTGAAATAGTGATGGTCATGGAGTTGTGAGTATCCGCAGTGCACAGTATGCAGTTTTGGTGTAATTTTATTGTCTAGGGTAGTGACCACCTTGGTGCATGAAGTTTAAAAAAATAAATAAATAAATACACTGACATTATCTAGAGACAGCAAATCAAATGGGAGGGTGTCAGAGTTCCTGTATGAATCGGTAAAACTGTAAAACCATCGCCAACAAATTGTCATTAACCGTAATATAATGATAAATATAAAGATGCTTTATTGATAAAAAGTTAATTCTAGTATACTCCAATTTTATCCAAGTGTACTATAAGTATACTTACGGTATATACTGTATATTTTGAAAGAAGTACACTATGTATCTGATTGACTAAAATACCAAATAACACATGATATTGGTCAATTTTAAACATTTATTGAGAAAAACATTGAAAGTAAAGAACTTTGTCATTCTACCCGTACAGTATACAAGCATACAGCAGAGCAAAGTACCCTTCTCTCATCCTTGCCTTGGTGCAATACATTCTAGAAAGGTGACAACAGTGCGGTGCAGGATAATCACCAGACAACATGTAGTGCAAATTAGGAAACATTAGACCAAAAATTACATCAGGATTTACTCAGGGAAACTTACACATATTCAGAGTTTGTTTATGCAGGTGCTGAGCTCTCGATCCAGATTATGCAGTTTAGCTGTGTGTAGAGTAGTTCACACCTCCATGGTTGCTAGACTTTTTCTGAGTAGAAGCAGCAGAGATGTTTTTTTCCCCCAAAAGCGTATAGATCACTGCCTTTAAGCACAAGCACTTGTCCAAAAAAAAGCAGGGATAGACAATCCAGACTAAATACAGAAATAGTGGGGTTTTTTCTGTGCTGTCAAATGTAATGATGTAACAAAAGCAACGAAGAATTTTAAAAATGAATACAAATATAATGATCTACGAATGAGAAGATGACAAGTACTGAAATAAATCTAACAGGAGTCTAGTATACTACAAAATAGCGCTGCATGAATAGTCCTCATCGTAATTGTCACATTAATTACGGCAAATTTTTTTTCAATTCCACCCAGTTTATAAAATAGCACTTGATCCAGGACATCCTATTATTTTGCATTTTTTGGAAAATTTTTATATCTTGTTCTGATAGTAACTTGTACACACACACAAGTCTCATTCATGAAATCATTTTGTGTGTGTGTGTGTGTGTGTGTGCGCGATATAATGTATACTATCATGCTTATATTTTACTGTTTTGAGTTCTCAAATTAATAAAATAATTCCAAGATAATAAATACAAACTGCAATAAATACTGCAGTTGTAACAGGCATGGTAGCGTGGAAAATACAGTACACACAGTAGTGGTAAAAAAAAATAATAAAAAAATTGACGCTGGCACAATATCACATAATCCTGTAGATAGGAGCTGTTACTCCGACCAGGATGTTTGTCCATAAAACCTGCTTTTGAGCAGCATATTTTGATCAAACAAGTCTCCCAACAAACACCCAGCAAACACAGGCCTGGGACAACTTCCCCAGCTGCACCTCCATGATCACGTGGCTGATGCAGGTCTTCACTTTATCATTATTTTAGAGCTGAATCGAATATTTATGCATGCTTGTGTATGTGTGTGTGTGTAGCATTGCAGGCGGGGAGCTCTTTGAGCGTATTGTGGATGATAACTTTGAGCACACGGAGCAATCGAGTGTTGGTTACATGCGTCAGATCCTCCAGGGAGTTCAGTACATGCACCAGCAGAACATCGTGCACCTGGATTTGAAACCAGAGAACATTGTATGTGAGGACAGAACCGGATTTCGGATTAAGATCATCGACTTTGGGCTCGCCAGCAAGCTGGGTGAGTGTGTGTATGGGTCAATGTGTGTACGGGTCAGTGTGTGTACGGGTCAGTGTGAGGGAGCATGTGGGCGATTGCATACAAGTGTCAGTGTGGACACAAGGTGCCTTCGTGATATGAAGCAGAGATAATGTAATCTATTGCAGTCTGTTTGGCTGCAGTGTCATATGACTGAATAGAAGGTTTGTGTGTGTGTGTGTGTGTTTGTGTGTGTTTGTGTGTGTGTGTGTCAGACTCTTCCACTCCTCTGAAGGTGATGCATGGAACCCCTGAGTTTGTGGCTCCAGAGGTCATCAACTATGAACCTGTGTGTCTGACCACAGACATGTGGAGCATTGGAGTGATCTGCTATATATTGTAAGTTCCAACTGTGTGTGTGTTTCAGTATGGTGGATTTCTGGCCATAAATGGAAACACTTCCTATCTCTGTTTACAAGATTGATCCATGCTTTTGTTTTTTCTTGCTTTGACTAGTGTAATGAATTGCTCACAGGACATCCAACACCTCAACAAACAAACTACAGCTTGTGCAACATGCAGCAACAAGACTATTAACACTCTAGAAAACAAGCTCATGTGAAACCAGTTTTAGCGTCACGGTATTAGCCGCCTGTTTCCATTACAACTGAATTTTTTATAGTCAATATATTCATTTGGAATTGATTAGAAGGTTTATTACTGGTTTTTGAATCGCTGGATGGTACAGCACCTTTATACGTCACTGAATGCCTGATCAACGAAGTTCCAAATCATCTTAAGATCATCAAGAGCTGAAAACCAGCGGTGAAGCAGCCAGCGATCATGAACACGCTAATAAACATTCTTCAGTGTCTTTGGCTGGTTAAAAAAAGAGAAAGTGGAGGAGCTGATTATTAAATAGAGTTTGACATTCTTGCTGTTGCTTGGCACATATTTTTCTCTCTGCCTGATTCTTCTAATGAACATTGCTGGCAGCTCTGAGCACACATGACAGCGGAATATGTTAGGTGTAGGTGACAGTGACATTAGAGAACATGGTGAAAGTTGAAGTTCACATGCTGATACAATATAATGCAGACAATACAAACAGGTAAATCCAGTTAGTTTTGTATTCCTGAAGATTAAACCGATGAACGAACAGATGCATACCATCAGACACAGACACACCTACGGTATACTGGTGCTAAAACATAACCGCAAGTTACTCTTTCTGCAAAAGCATTATGCAGAATTATTTCAGGAACGTCTTTATCCCGCTCAGGGTCACACTGGATCCATAGCCAGGATTTCTCTTCTTTTCTCTGTTTAGTTTCAAGGAAATCTAAAAAAAATTTTTTTTAAATTTAAAAAAAAAAAGGCATTTGCTCGCCTGCCATCTAGTGGTTTCTATTATGATTGCATGAGTAAAATAATGATAATATAATAATGATAGTAATTGATATTATTTGTATGCGGTGTGTGTACAGGTTGAGTGGTGAATCTCCATTCCAGGGAGACAGCGATACAGAGACTCTGGCTTTAGTGACTGCGGCCCAGTGGGAGTTTGACGAGGAGAGTTTTGAGGATATCACAAATCAAGCCAAAGACTTTATCAGCTCCCTACTGCAGAAAAATGTCAGGTTAGACACAGGGCCATTGGGACACACTCTCACACACACATACACATGAGCACACACACATGGAAACACGTTGTCTTCTCGGTACACAGGCACCGGATGTCCTGTGAGGAAGCTCTGTCTCATTCCTGGACGATGACGTTAGAGTCTGCAGATCCCGGCGCTGCCAAGAACCTCTCCAAAGACAAGATGAAGAAGTTCTTAGCCAGGCAGAAGTGGAAGGTACTGAGAATTCATTCATACTGAGAAAAACTTTGAGATTCAAAGTGTCCGACTTTTTTTTTGGCTACAGATAGCTTGTTTTCCTCAGGTTGATGGAATTCCTCTCCAGCAAAGGTACGGAGAGCGAAAAAATGACTTAATCGTGTTATAAGAAGTAGGAGAATATTCTGGATGGACACTTCGCTAACCTGATTTACAATCCTTCCCTGAGGGAAAAAGAAAAGTCCTGCTTACAGTTTCAGAAAAGAACCACAATCTGCTTCCTGAGAAAACCTCAGAAACCTGTGCTCGCCTTTGGATATAGCTAACTTTGTGAAAGCTCGTTCTCGGCAAAGGGTTATCACTCCATGCTGATCATTTTCCAAAAACATCACATCTTTATATCTGAATATTGGTTTAATAAATCAGCTTCAGATTTTAATTCAGGCTTCAAACTAACTGTCTCACTTTCTCCATTATTCCCCATTTTCTTAAAAAAAAAAAAAAATCTGGTGAAGGAGTGCCTGGAGTAAAAGATCAGTGAAAGATGGTACTGTAGCTGAACACATTTATGAATCACTGTTGTAGGGAGTAACAGAGACGGTTATTGTCATCTGCTTTTGTGTGCAGAAAACAGGCAAAGCCATGCTGGCTCTGAAGAGGATGGCCATGCTGTCCAAATCCGACAGCCCTGTGACTCTCACCAGCCCTGTGGATGGTAAATACACTCACATTCCTACTACACCATATTCTCCCTAACCACACATAATTTCATCTTCTTAAGAGTTTCTGGTCTATAGGACACACGTATGACTTAAACATAGACACGGTATGTGTTAGAATGTTAGTATTAGGTGCATTACCCTTAAAATATGTCCATTTATTAGTGCTATGGTAGCTGTGCTGCCCCAGCGTTTGTGATCTTTTGCTGCTAAAGACTGACGTGAAATGATGCGTGTCATTAACCATGTATCATAAAACTCTCCTGAGAATTTGAGGACTCACTGATCAAGCTTTTACACAAAAAGACACTTGTTGTGTATAGTAGAAATCACAGATAATGTAAGCACAATTTTGGGCCAAAGTGAGATTTAAAAAATCCACTGCGCTGCAAATCGCAAGTGATGTATCTCCATGATCAGACCTACAAAGACCAAATTATCCTCACACTACAGGTCATAGCTACTGTGTACTATCATCAGAATGACCCATAAAGTTTCTCGTTATGTTCTTTCTTTATAATGAGTTTGGAGGAAAAAAGCTTCATGTGCCTCAAGTGAGCAACACAACGGTGCTCTGTCAGCACATTACACTGGACTAGGGGCTGCACGACTACTAACTTTTACTAGTTGACCAGCAGATGTAGTTGACTTGTTGTCTTTTCCATAGTTAAAGCAAAAAAGCAAAGTGCATTTTCATTAGCAGTTGTACACAGACTACAGATTACATTTCTAGGATCAATGCCTTTTTAGTTTACACTGTTAAATGTGCAATAGTCCATTATTTAAAAATTTCTTACTTGTAAAATTACCTGGAAAATATGTAGAAGACAGTGAAAAATAACTGTTTAAGCCATGGCCTCAGCACAAGTGTATTAAGCAGCTGAGAAAACCCAGTGGAAAGCTGACTTCTGGTTCGGAATGCTTGCTGGGGTTTGGATGGGCCGCCTGTCGGTCTTGTCATTCATCAGTCATTTTATAGACACTAGATCCTGGGGGCAGAGCTTGCCGAACATGGGCAACATATATATATATATATGAGCTGGCAGCTCGTTCCTCTTTCAGCTGCTCCCTGTTAGGGGTCACCGCAGCGGATCGCTGGTCTGCATATTTGATTCTGCACAGTTTTTTTTACACCGGATACCCTTCCTGACGCGACCCTCCCCAATTTTATCCGGGCTTGGGACCGGCACTGAGAGCGCACTGCTGCACGCAACCCTAGTGGCTGGGGTCGGCTCGCTGGCGAGAATTGAACCCGGGCCGCAGTGGTGAAAGCGCTGTGGCCTAACCACTAGTCCTCCAGGGACAAACTCCTTAGAGCTTAATGATGATAAAAAATCCTAGCAGAATGATGGCTGCAGGATGTGATGCCTGCAGGAGCATCTGGGAGGTTTTAGCACCGTATTCAATTACCCTCAGTAGTGTCCAAAACCGAGACTTAAAAGCAAGTGTAGTTGGCTGAAGAATTGATTTTATCTAGTCGTATCTAGTCTTACGTGTTTTCAGACTAACAGTTACAAGTGCATTTCTGTACTGTCTGCTGCCCGACTAGTCTCCAGGTCTCCACAGCATCGACTAGTCATTGCTACTCCTAACTTGCACTGGCTTGAAAATAGAGCCACGGATCTTCTTTGATTTGCTGTGTGTATTTATTTTCTTCTCTAAGCAGACAGGAATTAAGTGGTGCTTAAATTCAGTCCAGAGCAACTACTGTAGATCCAAAGTGTAACTAATCCTGGAAATCTCAGTTTATTTAGACAGTTTATATTAAGAGTTTCCATTATGCAGGTTCAAGGAGCTACTTAAAGATGAATGATTAGTCTGTATTCTTTGTGTGTGTTTGTGTGAAAGCACTTTGAGCTCTTGGATGTTCACTAAACATTCTAAACCCCTGGTGATTATTTTTCTAAAAGCTGTCCTATTTTTACTTGACTTTTATGTCAGCAGAACTTGCAGAACTTGATCTCACCAGTATATCAGTGGAACAAAGCCTTTCTTCATACACTTTATATTTTAAAGGTTAATGGAGTCACTCTGTTAAAGAGAAAAAAAAACAAACTTTGGAACATTTAGTATTGTGCATGCTTTTTTTTTTTTTTGGCCTAAGTGTGTGTATTTTTGTCAAGCACCTCTTATGAGGCGGTGGATGTGTTTAATAAAAGCCTTTTTGTGCCAGTGAGTTTCTTCCCCCAGTTGATGATAGGATCTGTATTGTCCTTGCTGCAGATACAGAGGATGTCCTCAAGTCCCTGGAGGAGAGGATGCAGGCGAAACCTGAGTTCATAAAGGCGCCGTTTGACTTGTCGGTCTTTGAGGACTCCACAGCGCAGCTCATCTGCCACGTCACCGGTTAGACACATTACCATCATCAAATACACACACGTTTGTCTCTTGTGAGGATCGTACATTTACATTCGCATTTATATTTACAGCATTTAGCTAATGCCCTTATCCAGAGCAAGTGACAGAAGTGCTCATTTATTCTCATGCTTGTTAAATCAAGTCCAGATCTGAGTTTTTTTTTTTTTTTTTTACACTTTTTTAAAAATACAGTGCATAAAATATATTGCACAAGCAGTGCTAAAAGGACCTTTTATATATTTCCATATTTGTAGATATTTATCTCTTTTTATGTCTACGTTAGTTCATTTTCAGTGGTTATTAAAGTACACTGACTGGTCCATCAAGTTGTGTACAGAAAAACATAACAAAAAAAGCCATTCTAATCCAATTCCCATCTCTCTCTCTCTCTCTCTCTCTCTCTCTCTGTGTGTGTGTGTGCGTGTGTGTGTGTGTCACAGGTTACCCAGACCCTGAAGTGCTGTGGCTGAGGGATGGTGAGGTGCTAGAGGAGCAGGACGGCTGTGTGCAGGTGGATTATGAGGAAGATGGGATTTGTGTCCTCACACTGGACAGCGTCACCCTGCAGCACAGTGGCACGTACTCCTGCAAAGCCACCAACGTCCACGGGGAGGCGCTCTGCTCTGCTAAGATCACTGTAGTGGACAAACACACGGACTGATGAAATATTTGTACACTTAGATTTGTACACACACACACATATATATATATATATGGACTGTACATCTCACAGTCTCTGTCACTTTTTGTATCCCTCTTTATTCAGCACATATTTTAATATACACATAAACAAGTTTATTTTCTGTAACTGGTGGACATCAGATTGTTGGGCGGAATGTCTAGTTTATTTTAAATTTAATACACTATGAATGCAGTGCTGAAATTGTCATTTTAAAAATCTGCAATCTGCAAAATTTTCGGAAATCTGTTATTGTGATTTTGATGTTTGAGAGCAGTTACTACAGATTATTCACACATCCATTCGGTACCTTTTAAATCCCACTTTGAGTTTACAGATTTTACACCATTTGCATCCAAGTTGAGTGTGATTTGTTTTTGCAATGTGAACAATATGAACAATATGTAACATGGATTACACTAACCATACTCTGGTAATATTCGCAATGGCAGAGCTATGAATCAAAAATGGATTTGACCAAAAAAAACTCTATAAATGCCAAATCACTAACACTCGTTATACACCGAAATGCCATTATAGACCGAAATTTATTGTTTTTATTAAACACGCGTATAGCTAAAGGCCATGACATAAATAAATCAAGCTGCATAATGTGGAACTAAGCATGGGCAAACTAAAGCTAAGTCCTTTTACATACTCTTTGCAAGCCAACACGCACAACAACGCAAGGGACTTGCCTACGGAGTAGGGTTTCCACCTTCAACATATTAAAATAAGGAACACCACCTGCTCTACACCGAATAAAATCCTACATTTAAAACATTTACCTGCCTCGATGGACGTAATTGTATTACTGTATTATTTCAACAACATCTAGAATCATAGAATGATTTGATGTTGATGTTGAAGTTACTGATATAGAAAATTGAATATATGGCCTTTTTTTTTTTATAAGTAAAAAACATTTTAAATATCCTATCCTATTAATGAATTATAATATATATAGGATTCAATAGATAAGGTTATTTAGTTAATAATGGATAATATTAATCTGTCTAATAATATTAACCTTCAGTCCCTATTTCTACTAAAGAGAGATGATTTGATCTCGATTTATTGTCACATCACAGTATATTTATATATTTTACCATTTTAACATATTCTACTGTATAACCTAGGTTCTGAGATTAGAATAGGACAAATAAGGGCTAATACTAAATGGTGTAATAACATTTGTTATATTGATTATACTGATAGTAGAAATGGGTTAAAATAACACTCCAGTGGCTTCGTGTGTGTGTGTGTGTGTGTGTGTGTGTCCTCAGCAGCATTCTTCTTACCTCATTTGTAGACAGTGTATTTCTTTTTTCTGGGCAGCGAATTTCACATACTCAAATCAAATGTTACTTAATCCGAGAACCTGCTACAATTTAACCACAAGAGAACATATCACACACGGCTGACAGAACAGATGACAATTTATGTAAATTTAACGTGTTCATAGCTTGCACATGAAATCCAAATCCACAGGCATGACAATGCTCACAATGTTTTTTACATTCAAATCAGTAGTCACAGATCATTAATGTTCCACGGCAGTGAAGAGAAAACCACTGATGTTGACACCAGTGACTAATGACAGTCTTTCATCTGTTGTCTTTGCATCTATATGTTAATGGAAAAAAGGGGCGGGATTTTATTGGGTCATGAAATAAAATGTTTGCCACCCATGTTGTCTGGTCACATACAATTTTTGAAGATGAAAAGGTCTATTAAAGAATAAAAGGACTGCGTGGACAGAAAAAAGACAGAAATGGACAATTTGACGCTCAACCAACAGCAAAACTGGACTGTCAGCTTCTGCGGCGAGCATTACTTTACCATTTATTTTGTGATGGACATTATTCTGCTTCTCTTCAGCTTTCCCACCACCATTGCTGTTATCTTAATACTTCTGAGCAGAATATATAAAGCAAAGAGCTTCTCACCAGCTGAAGTCTTTCTCCTACAAATCAACTTCATTAATCTGTGTCATTCAGTTCTCTATGATCCTTTACAACCTGTTCAACATCCCGAGCTTAACAGCAAGGCCCATCTTCTTACTCGCCATCTGTGTGATCTTTTACTTAGCCATCGTTCATCCAGTGACCTACATGACTGCCAAAACCTTGCGCCATTGGGAGTGGTCGGTCATCACACTCGGCTGGCTCTACGCCTTGGCCATGGATGTAGCCATTATCGTTTACGAAATTGACTTTTTTCAACCCGTTCTCACAGTGTTGTTCTACATCGCAATCGTTCCCATTATGTTCCTCAACACCGCCACACTGAAAGTCCTGTCTTCCAGCGGACCGGGATATGGCAAACAAACTTTCAACCCAGCTAAAAGGAAAGCCTTCGGGATCATTCTGAGCATTCAGGTGATCTTGCTGCTGTACTACGTGCCCCATTTGTACTTCTACATCTACCTTTTCATAGTACCAGCGGACATGGAAAGATTTGTGTGTGCTGAGGGCTTGGCAGTAATGATGCTGCCTCAGTTTTCTGAGTTTGCGATGCCTGTAATATTCCTATACAGTTTAGCTAAACTAGGTATCGGTCACAATTAAGACTTGAATTGTTGTCTTTATCTTGGTGTATTTATGCTATACTAGATCTCTAAAGTAGCTAAAAGCAATATCAGCCCAGAAAGCTCATCAGAGTGTATCAGGCCCCCTCTACTCCATCTATCAGTGGGATGGACCCCCCCAATTTGTGTTGTGGATCAATTTCAGCACAGCACTGACACTGACACTGTAGTGAAGGATCACACGGTCTCCAGTAGAGATGTGCACAGGACTGTTTTTTTAATCCCACTTCCAATCCCAGTGGGCCCTGTGGATTCCCAATCCTGATTGACACCTCTAGTCTACAGGTTTCCACTATCCAGCTTTGTTATGACTGCAGATTAGGCTATTTATGATCCACAAGTCTCACGAAAAGGTCACGGTTACATTGAATTTAGATTAAGTCAATTCTTAAATGATTTTACTGCACTTTTTTGTTAAAATTGTGCACCATGAAGTAGAAGTACTTGTGCTATATTTTGGCACTCCTTTTCAGTATACACTTGAGAGCAAAGGTTTGTACCCCCTTGGTTTCAAAAACGTATCTACAAAACAGAATTTCTTAGCATTTACCTTCATTATTAAACTCAAAAAGTTTGCGTCCCTGTTGGCATGCTGTAGTTAGATTCAAATGTACAATAAAAGATTTGAATAGAAACACAAGGTGTTTGCTGTCCCATTATAAGTCAATGGAAAAACAACTCGCACATGCCCTGAACCAGAAACCTTTTTTTACAGAACAGGGAAGAGCGAACCATTATTCAGGAATGAAAGTAACACAGACACAAACCCACGACCATGGAGGACAAGAGAATTAGAAAAATTAGCAAAAAATGTACAAAAATCCAAGACAAATAGTAGGAGACCTGAAAAAGTGTGTAGAGCGGATATAAGTGGATTAAAAGTGGACAGTCATAACATTTCACATGCACTACTTGTCTTTGTTACTTGTTATAATGAAAATAGATCACACACATTACGTAAATCTCGTGTTTTTCATTTCTATACTATATGTTTATTTTCATTCCAGTCAAGCCACATGCCATTAGCAGAGATTAAACCAATGAAGTACAGTTTCAGTGTTTGATGATGGTCCTAAATATGCTAACATGAGTACTTCATTTACAACTTCTCTCATCTGCTGTCTTTGCGTCTATATTTTAATTATACTATATAATAAGACAGTCGGGGTGTTGTGGGGTCATCAAAGAAAACATTTCTCTAGTCAAATAAGTTTGTGTACAGATTGTCCTTGACACTTGTGTATAAATTTTATTCTAAATGCTATCATGTGAATGTAAAAGCATTCGTGTCATTCATACTTCGCTAAACAAAATTGTTGCTAAAAATGTTTATTAAAATGTAAAATGTAATGTTTATTTAAATAAAAGTTTGTTAAATCTGAGCACCTAGGAGTAGAAGTGCAGTAATTTCATGGCTCTTTTCAATAAACGGTGTAGTGCAAAAGTTTATGACCCCTTGGGTTCAACAATTTATCTACAACACAGTATTCGCTCAGCAGTTACCTTTATTAGCAAACTCAAAGGTTTAGACTGAATTTGACATGCTGAAGTTCAGTTATTTGAATTCGCCTCATTAATGTATCTAATGATGTTGGAAATGTCTCATTTAATGCATGAAATGTTCAAACAGACCCAAACTCTAAAGTTGTAAGCAGTACAGTTAAGAGGCAATGATAAAGAGCTCTCACTTGCCTTAAAACTAAAAATGTTCATGTTTTACTTGGTCCAGTTGGTGAACATGGTGTACTGTCTACCTGAAATTTAAATTAAAGGTTTATAGTTGTATACAATAGTTTTTTATGTCTCAGTGTCCTCCTTTTGTTGCCCAAGATCTCTTGATTTTCAGCACAGTGTATCAGAATCTACAGTATATTATTCTATCTAGCCTTGTTGAGATTACAGATTAGACTATGACTAGACTAAGGTACTACAGGAAACATTTTTGCCTAAACACACAAACACAATTCTCAGGATAAAATCAAGGTTTGATTGAGTCCAGATTAAACAGAGTCTTCAATGGTTTTACTGCTTTTTTTTTTTCCATGGTTTTTGTTACTTGGTAATTTGAATAAAACTATGTAACACAGGTGACTCAGATGAGGTGTGCAGAATATTCACAGACAATGCCAAAACTAATTCAAAACTCAAATCTCAAAATATAGTCCAAAAGTCAAAGCCAAAAAAGGAGAAGGTGTCCAAATAATGTTAAATCCAGAAGAGTAATCCCAACAGGCCAGGACCAAGAACACGGAACATGGACAATCTGATGCTAAACCAACAGCAACACTGGACTATCAGTTCCTGAGGTGAGCCTTGCAATACAGTTTATTTTGTGATGAATAATAACTTACTTTTCTTCAGCTTTCCCACCACCACTGGGGTTACCATGAAACCTCCGAGCAGAATAAATACAACAAGGAGCTTCTTGCCCAGCTGTGGTCTTCCTGCTACAAAATCAACTTTCAAAATCATTTGAATTTGCCTTAATAATTAATAACATGTCTAATTACCTAAAAAAAAAAACAATACATGCTTTGTTTTGGTTTGTCATGTCTAATTTAAGGCACAAAATGTTTAAATAGACTCCTAGTTAAGTCCTGTTAAGAGGTAAAGGGAATGAGGAAAAATAGCTTTCACAAATCCTAAACCAGATCTTTTTTTTTTCCTGAAACTAGGAAAGGGGATTAAGACATTCATATATTTAGGGGACTGTCAGTAAAACCAATCACTCAGAAATGGTAGAAACACATACCCACAACCACTGAGTAAAATATAACTAGTAAAAAAAAAAAATTAAATTAAATTAAAATAAGAAATAGAGACCTGAAAAGTGCTTAAAAGCTAGTGGAATAAAAGTAGTTATAAAAGTAGATCTGTAAACCCTAACGTGCATTAAATGGTTTTATCAATTCAGAGTAAGGGTATTAGATTAGATTCAACTTTGTCACTGTGCAGAGTATGAGTACAGAGCCGGAGAAATGCAGTTTGTTTGTTTTTTTGTATATCCCAGCTTGCTAGGAAGCCGGGATCAGAGTACAGGGTCACCCATGCAACCCCAGTGGCTGGGGTTGGTTCCCTGGCCGTGACTCAAACCTGGGCCGCAGCAATGATAGCGTTGTGGCCTAACCACTAGTCCTCCAGAGACCCTCAGTAATTCATTCCTAAAATGCTATGTAATTTGATAATCTACCACAATTAATCCCCAGGAAGACATAACATGCATATGGCTGACAAAACAGATGGATATCATGTAAATGTTACACATCTGTCATTGTTTGCAGATGAAATTGAATCCTGACCATGACAATTTTACACAATATGTAGTTTTATTCAAATCGATCAGGCAGCAGGTCATGAATGTGCTGCAGCAAAAGTCATGATGTTGACAGCAGTAATTGATGACAGTAGTACCTAATGTAACTTCTTTCATCTGCTGTTTTTGCATGAATATTTTAAAGGACAAGCGGGGCGGGGTTTGTGGGGTCATGAAATAAAACTTGTGGCGCCCAGGTTGTCTGGTTACATACATCTGTGAAGACAAAAGGTCTTGTGAAAGAAGAAAAGGACTACGTGGATTAAAAGAGATAAAAGTTGGTCTTCAGAATGGATAATCTGGCTCTAAACCAAGAGCAAAACTGGACTATCAGTTCCTGCAGCGGGACTTACAATACCATTCATGTTGTGTTGAATAATATCCTACTTTTCTTCGGTTTTCCCACCACCGTTATTGTTATTGCAAAAATTCTGAGCAGAATATATAAAACGGGGAGCTTCTCGCCGGCTGAAGTCTTCCTGCTACAAATCAACTTCGCTAACGTGTGCCTCTTCATCGCTCTATTGCTGCTTTTTCTGGATGTCGTGCATGTCGGTCAGTTCTCCATGACCCTTTTCATGGTTTTCTTCAGCCCATCCTTAACAGCAAGGCCCATCTTCTTACTCGCCAGCTATGTGATCTTTTACTTAGCCATCGTTCATCCAGTGACCTACATGGCTACCAAAACCTGGATCCACTGGGAGTGGCTGGTCATCGCACTCGTCTGGATTGGTGTCTTGGGCATAAATGTAGCCATTATCTTTAACAAATTTGACTTTTCTCACCCTGTCTTCATGGTTGTGTTCTTCATGAACCTTCCTATAACCATGTTCTTCAACATCGCCACACTGAGAGCCCTGTCTTCCAGAGGACCTGGAAATGGCGGTCAAACTCTCAACCCCGCCAAGAGAAAAGCCTTCCGGATCATTCAGAGCTCCCTAGTGGTCTTGCTGCTATACTACGTGCCCCAAGCCTACTTCTACATCTATCCTTATATAGCACCGATGGACTGGCAGAGGTTTCAGTGTTCCGAGGGTCCTGTGATTATGATGTTGCCTAAGTTTTCTGAGTTTGCAATGCCTGTAATATTCCTGTACAGTTTACGTAAACTAGGTGTCTAATCACACCTGCAATTCTGCAGTCTCAATTTTTTGCCTTTATATCAATGTATTTGTTATAATACATTAGCTAAAAATGAGCTAAAATCAATTTGCTTCTCATTATAATTAATCCATGCCTTAATTGAGTAGCATTAGAGCAACAATACACTCTAATGAACTCTTTGCTGTTTTGATGACAACATATATCTATTTATCTACTTTATCAAAGCTAAATCACGTCCAGCTGTTGCCAGTGGTGTTCTGTCTACTTCAAAGCTGCTTTCACACCTAGACATCAGCAACAGTTTTTCATTTTCTTCTGTTGTTGCCCAAGATGCCTTGATTGTCACAGATTTTCCTTGACACCTTGGATATGCATTTTATTATAAAAACTATAACGTGAATGTAAAATCTCACGTAAAGTCTAATTGTTGCATAATTGTAGCAAATAAACATGTAGTTCACTTTAATATTTTCTCATACGTTTTGTAGTTTTTATGTCTCATGTCTATGTCTTTATGGGTTTAGAGATGATTATTTTACATCCTAGCCAGACATTTTACTGCTGCAGCTGATGGAACGTTCGATTTTAGCATCCAGGAGGAATTTACCTTAGCACCCAAAAAAAAGTGTAATGCATAATTGCAGAATGAAAAATATGTTGTATTCTTAATACTCGAGTAACAGTAATAAATCCAGATTTACAAATCTGAATATGGATTTTACCAAAAAAAAAAAAAAAAAAAAACTCCATTACATCACTAACACTACACTAACAGCTTTGGCTCATTATTCAATAAAGTGCCAGGTTCAATATGGTATTCTCACCAGCTGAAGTCTTCCTCCTACAAATCCTTTTTCTGGATGTCTTGTATGCCGGTCACTTCTCTATGACAATTTTTCTGGCTTTCTTCAGCCTGAGCTTAACAGCAAGGCCCATCTTCTTACTTGCCATCAGTGTCATCTTCTACTTAGACATCGTTCATCCAGGGACCTACATGACTGCCAAAACCTTGCACCATTGGGAGTGGCTGGTCATCACACTCGGCTGGCTCTACACTTTGGCCATATTTATAATTATCATTTATGAAATGGACATTTTTCAACCCATCTTCATGGTGTTGTTCCACATCACCATTCTTCCCAGCATATTCTTTAACATCGCCAAGCTGAGAGCCCTGTCTTCCAGTGGCTCTGTAAACGGTGGAGAAACCCTCAACCCGGCCAAGAGAAAAGCCTTCCGGATCATTCTGAGCATGCTTGTGGTCTTGCTGCTGTACTACATTCCCAGAGTGTAGTTCCAACTCTATCCTTATATAGCACTGATGGACTGGCAGGGGTTTCTGTCTTCTGAGGGCCTGGTGATCAAGTTCCTGCCTAAGATTTCTGAGGTTGCGATGCCTGTAATATATCTGTACATTTCAGTTTACGTAAACTAGGTGTCTAATCACGCCTGCAATCAAAACTCAAATTCTTGTCTTCATGCAAGTGTATGTTATATTAAAACTCTAGAAAGTAACTAAAAGCAATTCGCTTTTTATTATAATTAATCCCGATCGGAATTGAGCAGCATTAGAGCAACAATACATACTAATGAACTCTTCACCATTTTGATGGCAACAGATAGAAGCAGCCATCGATATTAATCAAACCTCAGTCCTTGCCAGGGTGAAATGTTGTCCAGCAGGTGACAGTGGTCTGCCCTTGTATGTAGAAGTTTACAGATGTATACAACAGTTTTTCACATCTCAAAGTTCCTCTATTGTCCAAGATCTTTGTCACAAATTTGACTTAACACCTTGGGATAAATATAACAGTTATTCATACCTTAATTTGTTGCTGAAGTGTTGCAAATAAACATATAGTTAATCTTTTATTGACGCAGTCCTGATTCACACCTTTAATCTACAGTACAGCATTCTATCCAGCCTTGTTACAACTGCTGATTAGGTTATTTATAAGGCACGCCACACTACAGGAAACATTTTTGCCTAAACAATAAGATCAAGGTTTGACTGAGGTCAGTGTTTTTACTGCTTGTGTGTAAAATTCGAGTACCTAGGAGTAAAAGTGCTACAGTTTTTGGGCCCCACTACTTGGTAATTTGAATAACAATAGACACTCGAATGAATACAAGGTTCCATGCGCAGAATATTGATTGACAATGCCAACACTAATTCGAATCTCGATATCTAGTCCAAAAATCAAAGCCAAAAAAAGGCAAGAAATCTGAACAACAATAATTCCAAAAGAGTAATCCAAACAGGCCAGGGTCAAGAACACAGAATATCAATCACAGACTAAACACTCAGGACTTTAACTGACTGAAAAGTAGGCAAGACTTCACAGAGACAGAATGCAAACCGCATGCTACATCAAGAAGGAGGCACGTAGTGTGAAGTGCAGAAGAAGAGATCTGAAATTCAGTGGAGGGGGACTTCTGTCTGACATGGCACACTAATCCGTTTCATCAGTGTATTTGTTTGGGAATGTATTTCTTTTTGCGGGGCAGTAATTCATTTTCCATAATCAAATAAAATCCTATGTAATTTGAGAATCTGCTACACTTTAAAGCTAGGAAAACACAGTATCATGCATATGGCTGACAGAACACAGGGACGTTATGTAAATTTTATGTCTTTCATTGTTTCAAATTCAAATCCTAAACACTATATATTTATTTTTATTCAAATCTATCAAGCCACAATCCATTAACGTGCCACAGCAGAGAAGGAATTAAACCAAAATTGGTTTTCAGTGAGCGATTGATGATGGCTCTATCTAGTGTTCGCATGCTTTGAGTACTTCAATTACATATTTACAACTTCTTTCATCTGCTGTCTTGGCATCTATATTTTAATGGACAAGAGGGGTGGGGTTTTGTTTGGTCATGAAATGAAACTTTGTCTGTCCGGTTTGTCTGATCACATACACTTGATACGACTAAAGGTCTGTGAAAGAAGAAAGAAGACGACTACACGGATCAATGGAGATGGACTTCAAAATGGACAATATGATGCTAAACCAACAGCGAAACTGGACTATCTTTTCTTGCAGTGAGCCTTACAGTACTATTTATTTTGTGATTAATAATATCCTACTTTTCTTCAGTCTTCCCACCACCATTGTGATTATCGTGAAACATCTGAGCTGATTATTTAAAACAAAGAGCTTCTCACTGAAGCTGAAGTCTTCCTCCTACAAACCAACTTCACTAACGTGTGCCTCTTAATCTCTCATTTGCTGTTTTTTCTAGATGTTGTGCATGTTTTCTATAACCCTTTTCCTGGTTTTTATAGCCCGAGCTTAATATCAAGGCCCCGTCTTCTCACTCGACATCTGTGTGATCATTTACTTAGCCATCGTTCATCCAGTGAAAATTTACAAAATTGACACTTCTTCAGCCCAACCTTAACAGCAAGGCCCATCTTCTTACTCTCCATCTGTGTGACCTACTTAGCCATCATTCATCCAATGATCTACATGACTGCCAACACTTGTCAGGCTGCACGCCTTGGCCATGAATGTAGCCATTATCAGTTACAAAATTGACAGTCTTCATGATGTTCTACATCTCCATTTTACCCATTATGTTCTTTAACATCTCCATGCTAAGGGCTCTTCCTTCCAGTGGTCCTGGTCATAGCAGACAAACCCTCAACCCAGCCAAGAGAAAAGCCTTCCAGATCATTCTGAGGACCCTAGTGGCCTTGCTGGTGTACTATATACCCAAGCTTATTTCTTCACCTACCATTTTGTAGCACCAACGGACTCGAATGGACTTCAGTGTTCTGAGGGTTTGGTGATTAGGATGCTGCCGAAGTTTTCTTACTTTACAATGCCTGTAATGTCCCTGTACATCTTACCTAAACTAGGTGTCTGGTCACTCCTGCAATCAAAAGTCGAATTATTTTTTAATATCATTGTATTTGTTATAGTAACTGTCTATAAAACAGATAATCAAATTGATTCTTATGCTGAGTGAACTGACCAGCATTAGAGCAACAATGCATACTAATGACTGCTACACCATTTTTGATCTACATTCATGTCTAATTTAAGGCAATGTTCAAATAGACTCTCAGGGTGTTTGCTGTGAGCGGTCCTGTTCAATAGAAATAAAAAAAATGTAAAAAACTGGGAAAGAGATTTAAAAGAGATTTAAAAGACATTCATATATTCAGGGAGACTGTCAGTGAAAACTATCACTCAGAAATGGATGACAGACACAAACCCACAACCATAGAGTAAAAGACAACTAGAAAATTTAACAAAAAAAAAAAAAAATCACAACAATTTAAGCCAAATACACTATATGGCCAAAAGTATGTGGACACCAGACCATCACACCCATATGTGGTTCTTCACTGGAACTAAGAGGCCCAAACCTGTTCCAGCATGACGATGCCCCTGTGCACAAAGAGAGCTCCATGAAGACATGGTGTGTGAAGGTTGGAGTGGAAGAACTCGAGTGTCCTGCACAGAGCCCTGACCTCAACCCCACTGAACACCTTTGGGATGAACTGGAACACCTACTGCACCCCAGACCTCCTCACCAACATCAGTGCCTGATCTCACTAATGCTCTTCCGACTGAATGATCACAAATTCCCACAGCCATGCTCCAACATCTAGTGGAAAGCCTTCCCAGAAGAGTGGAGGTCATTATAACAGCAAACAGAGGGGGAATAAATCTGGAATGAGATGTTTAAAAAGCACATATGGATGTAATGGTCAGATTTCCACCAACTTTTGGCCATGTAGCGTAGTTATAGAGAGACAAGTGGAATAAAAGTCCACGATCATATCGTTGCGCTTAACATACACTACTCGACTGTTTTTGTTACTTGTGATACTTAATGAAAGTAGATCTGTAAACCCTAAGATGCATTAAATGGTTTTATCATTACGAAATAAAGGTTTGCAACCTAGTGCACTCTTCTGTAATATGAATTCCAGTTGCATTACATTGGGTTAAAATATTTTACCAGGCTATCTGAATAACATTAGTGCTCTCGTCATCTGTGTATTTGTGTGGGACCGTATTTCTTTTTACTGGCAGTAATTCATCTCCCATAATCAAATGAAGTGCTACGTAAAGTACGCATTAACCCTAAGAACACCTAAAATCATGCATATGGCTGCCAGAACAGATGGACATCATGTAAATTTTACACATCTGTCACTGTTTGGACATGAAACCCAAAACCTAACCATGACAATTTTACACGAAATGTTTACCTTCATTCAAATCAATCAAGCCACAGCCTAGTAAAGAAGGGACTAAACCAAAAATGAATGTTTTCATTGAATGACTGATGATGGTTCTATGTGCTTTGAGTACAACTTCTTTCATCTTCTGTTTTTGCACCTACATTTTAATGGACGAGAGGGGTGGGGTTTTGTTGGGTCATGAAATAAAATTTGCGGCACACGATTTGTCTGGTCACGTGTACATTCGTGGAGACAAAAGGTCTAATGAAGAAAATTACTACGCAGATTAACAGAGATAAAAGCTGGACTTCAGAGTGGACAGTCTGACTCTAAACCATCAGGTAAACAGGACGATCAGTTCCTGCAGCGAGGCTTCAGACACCATTCATTTTGTGATGAAGAACACTGCACTTCTCTTCAGGTTTCCCACCACCGTTATTGCTATCGGAAAATTCTGAACAGATTATTTCAAACAAGGAATTTCTTGTCAATTGAAAACTTGCTCCTACAAATAAACTTCATTAATGTGCCATTTGTTTTCTCGATTGCTCTCGATTTTCTCTATGACGTACACGTCTGCCAATTCTGTAGGACTCTTTAAGTGATTTTCTACAGCAAGACCTGTCTTCTCACTTGCCATCTGTGTGATATTCTACTTAGCCATTGTTCATCCAGTGACCTACATGACTGCCAAAACCTGGCACAATCAGGAAAGGCTGGTCACCACACTCATCTGGATCAGTGCCTTGGCCATAGATTTAGCCATTAACTTTTACAAATTTCACAGTTTTGGCAGTCATGTAGGTCACTTTTCTCATCCTATGTTGTTCTTCATCAACCTTCCTATACCCAGTTCTTCAACATTGCTATGCTGAAGGCCCTGTCTTCCAGCAGACCTGTAAATGGTGGCCAAACCTTTAACCTGGCCAAGAGTAAAGCCTTCCAGATCATTCTGAGCATCCTGGTGGTCTTGCTGGTGTACTACATGCTTTGAGCATACTTCTACATCTACCTTTGTATAGCACCAATGGACTGGCAGAGGTTTCAGTGCTGAATATGCTGCTTCTTCAATTGACGGAGTTTGTAATACTCCTGAACAGTTTAGCTAAAGGAGGTGTCTGGCCATGCCTGCAGTCAACACTCAAAAAAAAAAGCTAAAAGCACTTTGCTTTTTAATATAATTAATCCCGATCTGAACAGAGCAGCATTACAGCAACAAAGCATACTAATAAACACTCTATGACTCTCGATGGCAACAGACAGACATAGAAACCATCAAACTATCAAACCTCAGACCTTGTGAGGTGTAACACAGTGTCCAGTCAGTAACAGTGGTGTGCTGTCTACCTCAAATCTGCCTTTATACCTACAGGTTTACACTTGTAAGCAAAAGATTTTCAGATCTCAGTTTTTCTGTCGTTGTCAAGGATCTCTTGATCGTCACACATGTTCCTCGACACCCTGGGAATACATTTTATGATAAATGTAAAAGCATCCATGTTATTCATAGTTCCAATTGTTGCATGACATTTAATCTTTAGAAAAATAAAAGACTTTTTGGTAAATTTGAGCACCTAGAAGCAGAAGTGCTACAATTTTGTGGCTCTTTTTAATATATAGTCAAGTACAAAAGTATGTACCCCCTTGGTTTCTAAAAATATGTCTATAAAACAGAATTCACTCAGCAGTTGCCTTCACTAGCAAGCTTAAAAGTTTGCATCCAAGCTGATATACTGTAGTTAAAGTACTTGGATTTTCCTTAAAGCCAATGACTTTGGATATGTTTCATTTAAGAGTCCATGAACAGCTCTCACATGCCATAAAAATGAAAATGTTCAATTGTTTTTCAGAGCTGGGAAAGGAAATTAAAAGCATATGTACATTCCATAGACCGTTGGCGAAAACCACCATTCAGACATGATTTTTTTTTTTTTTACTCAGAAAAGAGTAAAAGGTGACTACAGAAACTGGCAAAGAAAATCACAAAACTTCAAGCCAAACAGGATAACTGAGAAGTATTTAGAGACACGTGGAATAAAAGTCCTATTAGTCCAATTCTAGACAATTTTTTGGAAACATACACTATTTGTTTTTGGTACTTGTGTTAACGAAGGGAGAGCTGTAAATTCTAATGTGCATTAAATGCTTCATTATTCCAAAGTAAGGGTATACAAACTTTTGCACTCAGCCGTAATATGAATTCCAGTTGCATCACATTGGGTTAAAAATATTTTAGCAGGTCATTTGATTAACATTAATGATCGTGTCATCAGTGTATTTGTGTAAGACTGGAATTTCTTTTCGCTGGGCATTAATTCATTTCCCATAATCAAATAAAATGCTATGCAACTTGAGAACCTGTGAAAATGTAACCACAAGAGAACATAACACACATACGGCTGACAGAACAGCCAGACATTATTTAAATTGCTGTTTGCTCAGGAAATCCAAATCCATTATTTTTCTAGATTATATATTCATTTTCTTATTCAAATAAACCAAGCCGCAGGACATTAACGTGCCACAGAAGAGAAGCTACAGAACAGTGATGTTGATAATGACAGTTCTAACAAATGTAACTTCTGCTGTTTTTGCATCCATATTTTATTGGACAAGAGGGGTGGGGATTTGTGGGGTCATGAAATAAAATTTTCAGCACCTGGATTGTCCGGTTATATGCATTTGTGAAGACGAACGTTCTACGAATGAATAAAAAGGAGTACATAGACTAAACAAGATAAAATACAGACTTCAAAATGGACAACCTGACGCTAAACCACCAGCAAAATGGAACTTTCAGCTCCTGCACCATGCCTATGGACACCATACACACAGTGCTGAATACTATCCTTCTTTTCTTCAGTTTTCCCACCACCTTTGTCGTCATTGTCAAACTTCTGGGCAGAATACACAAAGCAAGGAGCTTCTCATCGGCCGAAATCTTCCTCCTACAAATCAACTTCGCTAACGTGGGCCTCTTCGTCTTTAACTTGCTGCTTTTTCTAGATGTTGTACACGTCAGTAGCTTCTCGGTGATCCTTTACATGGTTTTCTTCAGCCCAACCATTACAGCAAGGCCCATCTTCTTACTTGCCATCTGTGTGATCTTCTACTTAGCCATCGTTCATCCAGTGACCTACATGACTGCCAAAACTCTGCGCCATTGGGAGTGGCTGGTCATCACACTCGGCTGGCTCTACGCCTTGGCCATAAACGTAGCCATTATCGTTTATCAAACTAACATTTTTCAGGTCTTCACTGTGTGGTTCTATAACACCATTCTTCCCAGCATGTTCTTCAACATCGCCACACTGAGAGCCCTGTCTTCCAGCGGACCTGAAAACGGTGGACAAACCCTCAACCAGACCAAGAGAAAAGCCTTCCGGATCATTCTGAGCATCCTGGTGGTCTTGCTGCTGTACTACTTTCCTAGAGTGTACTTCCTCATCTATCCTCACATAGCACTGACGGACAGGAAGAGGTTTATGTGCTCTGAGGGCCCGGTGATTTTGTTCCTGCCTAAGTTTTCTGAGGTTGCGATGCCTGTAATATTTCTGTACAGTTTACGAAAACTAAGTGTGTAAGCACGCCTAGACACCTAGTAAGTTATTTTATATATACATACAAAATGTCAGTTTGCTTATATAAGGTTGCACTGGGTTACAGTCAATCTCTAAAAAAAAAAAAAAAGCAAATTGGCTGGAATTAGAATTAATT
This sequence comes from Pangasius djambal, assembly GCA_022985145.1. Classification (NCBI taxonomy): domain Eukaryota; kingdom Metazoa; phylum Chordata; class Actinopteri; order Siluriformes; family Pangasiidae; genus Pangasius; species Pangasius djambal. The sequence continues at coordinate 3,474,753 of CM040987.1, read as the reverse complement.
AGACCTGAACTGAGCAGCATTAGAGCAACTACACCTACTAATGAATTCTTCACTGTCTTGATGTTGATTTTTGCGTCTCTTACGTTCTTGCCAAAGATCTCTTGGCATATCTGGTCACCTATTTTCCTCAACAACTTGGATATAAATTTTATTATACCACAGCGTGACTGAATTCTCTAATCTGGTTAGTCAGAAGGTGCTGATTAATTTCCTTTAACAGCAGCTCGGACAAGAGAGGAAGAAAAGAGAGGCTGGTGAGGGAATGACTTTTACAGTAGGACTTGTTTTTTGTTTTTTAATAAATGGGAAATTCTAATCCTCAACATGCAGGAACAACTTAACTGTTTACTAAGAGTTGAATGAACTGAACTTGACTAAGTTGTACTTTTTTTTTTGATGTAGCTATAAATCAACCTACTGAATGCAACTCATTTTTACTATTTTTTTCGACATCATCGTTAGTTTTTCCACTTGTCTCAGTCTCTTTCCCTCTCTCTAGCTTTAGCTCTTTCAATCTGCTGTGTACGTTTGTAACTTGGGAGCTCTCCAAGAAAGTGGATAAACATCTATACTTAATAAAAAGCAGTTTAGACTTGTTTAGTCTCATTGTTTTTATTCTGTATTGTTGAGTGATCTCGTAGAAAGTCTAAATTCAGAGCTCCTATGCGCAAAAATAATTAATAATAATAATTATTATTATTTTGCACATCTGGAAAGCCTGTTTATTGTGGGACTTGCGGAGCCCCAAACGTTTAACGTTCAGACTGTCTGAGTGCATGTAAATGCTTTGGTAAAATCTCACATTACTGTAAATGTCTTTCTGCACTCAGTTGTGTGTTTCGTCAGCTTGTTAATCAAATAAGCCACGCCCTTAATTCATGGTGATGCTGCACATGACCAATGACATTGATACTCTGCTTTTTTTGAGCTTCTCCGGTAAAGAAACAATGGCTTGTTTTTGCTCGACACTGACACGATCAAAAATTTGATTTATTCATCATTCAAGTGTTTCATCATGGTCAGGGTGGCGGTGAATCCGTAGCCTATCCCGGGAACACCGGGCATGACGTGGGATAGACAGTAACCCGATTTCACTCACATCTAGGAATGCATATAAATTGCATATTACTTGGGGGAAAAAAAAAAATCAAACTAATCATTTTAGTTAAATTGTTCAGTGCATGTTTTATTCAGTTTTGCTCAGTGTCTCTCTGGACAAAAAGACAAATAGTACAGAAACAGGCTGAAGTGTAGCGCTTCTCATGCACATTAACAAAACATGTCCATGTGACAGAAGAACCACAAACGTAAAATATAAATTTAAACCAAAAAAAAAAAAAAAAACAACACTTGTATTAAATACATAAAGTGATTGTAGTGGGTCAAAGATGACATGGGACACACTGAGCCCTTTCTCATTACTAAAAAGAAAAATTGTCTTTTGTCTAGAAAACAGTTGAACTGGCGGATTTTGCAAGCGTACAGTGTTATAAAACACGCCGTGTGCTTCCTCACTCACCCGGTTCATGCTAAAAACAAATCAGCTGGTGAAAGCAGGATAACTACAGCTCTGAGGTGTGAAGATCGCGACAAGACGGGTGAGGCGTGGTTTTTACAGTGACATCACCACCCGGTGATATGGAAGAACACTTACACACTGCACAGCTCTGTGCAGGATCAAGGGAAGCGTTCAGGTGATGAGGAAGTTCTGTACTGGCCTACAGGAGAGAACTGGCCTGTGGAAGCGGCAGTTCTACCGTCTCCACAAAAAAAAAAAAAACAGACACACTTAAAGGAGCGGTTTGTCATTTCTAGAGTCTTCTGCAGCCTGAGAGATGGGCTGTAATTGAAATAAAAACATCAAGACTTCCCATTCCCTTTATTAGAACTCTCGTGAATAAAGAGGTATTTATAAAAAAAAAAAAGAAAGAAAAGAAAAGGAAAGAAAAAAAAAAAAAAAAAAGGGCAGAGCTGAGAAAATGGGGGTGGCGCTAATTTCAGGGCCAGAAATATTTTAACGGAAGCCTGACATCAATCAACTAGACCAGATCCAGTGCATGGTCATATTGCAAATCACTATCATTATTTATTTTTTATTTTTTTTCCTAATGATCTTTGATTCTAGATCTCTAAGAATTATATAATTTTATCTTTAACCCTTACAAAGTGTACCTTTAAAAGTGGTTATTAGGAATCTATTTAATCTGGGTACAACAGAATTTATCTCTCATTATTAAAACTTATGACGCTTGAATTGTTTCTTTCCACTCAATGATAAACTGGATTAGGATCAAGAAGCTAAAACAGACTTTGAATGCTAAAGCTAATATTTCCACTGGCAGTTCAGTAGCTTAAATAAACCAATTTTAAAGTTTTCCCATCTTTTCCACATTATTGGCCAAAAACTACACACATACTGCTGTTAAAATTCAGACTAAATAAAAGACCTCTCTTCATGTACTAGATTTAAAGGTAGTGTATTTGCTTTCACATGGTCCTACATCCTATATCTAATAATCTGTCACAGATTAAAGTGTATTTATTAAAGGTGGCGGCTCAGATGCTGTTACTAAACCAGGAGTGTTTGGGTTTTTTGTTTTTTTTTCGCAAAGGACTACAGGTTTTATTTATGGAGTTAGAATCAGGCCATCAGAAATTTTAATTTAAATGCAATCTGAAATGTTAGTATCATATCATCTGAAACTGAATTCGGTGGTTTGTAACGCAGCAATCTAAAATCTCAATCTGAACTTCACACTTAAGAGTTTGTGATTAAATGCTTGAAATTCAAAATAAAAGTCCTGACTGCTTTTGCCTGGACGTTACTTTGAAAGCGAATCTAAAAATGTGAATGAACAGATAGAATGAACGCTTTTTATTTATTATTATTATTACCATTATTATTGTATGTGCACTTCATTTTAAATTTTAAACATTAAATCACCAACCCTTAAGTGTGAAATTCAGTTTCAGATTTTAAATCGCTCTTTTGCAAACTACAAATCTCAAATTCAGCTCCGGTTTTTATTCCAACTAATCAGGAGCTACATCGGATTTCACTTTCAAATAAATTTGGTCTTTAAAAGACTAGGAGGTGCAGCTTTCGCACCTACACCAGCGCTTTGAGAGAAAGAGTGACAACCCAAGGACTAAATATCTCAATGACTGGAAACATTCACACACATCATTAATAAACCAGCGACACACTCGGTCACGACTGGACAGCGGCGGAGCAGCAAAGAATCGAATCCAAAACATTTTCTTTAAATAAAACATGACCTGATAGTGAACAGCTGTAGGACAGTTACAAGTTTGGATATTAGCAATCAATGGAAGCAGTGGATACATTCTCAGACGCCAGCAGCTATGGAAGCAGTGTGTGTGTGTGTGTGTGGTTTTACATGGCTTTCACTTTAATTTGCTTCATCTTCATCTGCTTCTTCTCCATTTTCTTTTGCTCTCGACGCTGCACAGCCTCCTGCGAGCCACACACACACACACACACACACACACACACACACAGATAAGGAATTAATCATGTACAAGACCTCTTCATGGAAGAGGTGTGTATCATGCAATGCGCATCTCGATATGTGGTCCATGAGCTGATGTTTGATACCTACAAAGCCTAAAGTGATGCGATATGAGAAAACTGGTGAAATATGACGTTTTGAACGCTACAGACTTTCCTGAACTGTAATGTTCTGCTTTGCACGTATGCAAATGACAAATAAAGTTTTAAAAATAGCATTTTAAAGGCTGGTTAGGTCGAAGTAGGAAAATCCACATTTAAAGATTTCATTGTCTCTCTTTGGAAAGACACCAACACACTGATTATCTAAAAATCAACTTCTTTGCATTTCAGATGACAAATACAATAATAAATCTGACCACAAACTTTATCAAAGATTATATGTTATACAAGCATCACTACTCATCATGTGAGGTAAATGTCCATCACAGCATTTGACTAACATGAGCCTCATGTTCACTCGACTTGACTGATCACTGTTTTTACATCAGTGCTGAAATAAAACAGTTTTATTCTGTTGGCTAGAATTTTTTTTTTTTTTTTTGGGCTTAGCATTTCTCTACCATTAACCGCTCGCCAATATCTGTGTCTCTATCTCCTACCTCTAGGCGGCGCTGTCTCTCAGGGTCCTCCTCGTTCATGATCCTCTCCTTCTCCGCTCTCTTCTTCTCCTCCCGACGTGTCTGTGCAGCTTCCTGCCTCTGAGCGTGAGTCTGCTTCAGGAAGTTCTCCTCGACACGGGCGCGGTTCCTTTCTGCCTTCATCTTCCCCTACACACACACACACACACACAACTTATAAAATAATCTGTTATGAGGTACACACCTGCGAGTGTGTGTGTGCATGTGTGTGTGTGTGTGTGTGTGTGTGTGTGTGTGTGTGTGTGTGTACTCGCCTCTCTGTTGAGGCGTAACTTCTTGACTTTGTCGATGCTGTAGATCACCATGTTCATGAGTGGCAGCAGGCTGTCCATGTCTTTGGGAGAAGTGTTACCCATTCCAGGCACTAGAGACAGACACACGTTTATTAAAAGCTGGAATGATAAATGTGTGCGTCTGTCTCTCTCCAGACAGAAAACGTCACAGTCTGACGGGTACAGAATTCTCAAACATCATAAGTAGACGATTAGGGGATGATGTGTCCTCGGTGTTTGTAGGTCTCTCACCGTTAAATGTAAACAGCAGCGTTTTCTTGGTCTCGGGGAGCTTTAAGGGCTGACCCTCCCTAAAACACACCGCAACGGCATGAAAAATATTAATCATCACTTTGCCAAGTTTTTTGAAGGTTCACATTTAAAATTCCCACTTTGTTCATGCAAATATTTAAGCTATGCTTCCTGTCTGCTCCTGTCTACTGTGTTTTAAGCACATCTGTAAAAAGCCACAGCATTTTCTTTTTCTTTTCCAAAGTGTCATCTTCCAAAAAGACTCCGTGTTGTCGTGTCCATTATGCTAATAAAATGGTACGCATCTGCACGTGGGGCCACTTGATTGAGAGAAACTCACAATCTCCTCTTTTGTTTCATTCATTTCTTTAACAAATTATTAGAAATATTGCTCTGACTATGAAGACGGATTCTGTGTGCTACTCTACCATGACTCAGATCTCTTACTCACCTACTATTCCAGACCATAATTAAGTACTAACACCAACCTATTAGTTAGTATTTCAGCTTGAAACCTCATGTTGCCTTCAAACCTACGGAAAGCTCTGTTTTGCGGACCAGACCTCGGGATTTTCTAGATTAGTCAATTCTTTGATCATAAGGTCAGAGTCTTTGCTTTGAGATGCAGCTCATGACAAAAATCACAACTACTGCGGAAAGTTTTCTAGAGATACAGAGCTTGTCAGGGTGTTTAACGTCGCCGCGCATGAAATCGCTAAACATTTTACAGTTCGACTTGGAAATCTGACAGACAGACAGACAGACAGACAGGTCGTCCCCCCCCCTGCATCAGGAAAAGCAAGAACCCAAGAAGTTTTGTGACCCACAGCATGCATGAATATCTTATTTTTGAATATTGGTTGGCTTTCTTCCCATCGAGGTCACATGATCAGGTTTGCAAATTGTCTCTTGTGCAGGCAACCAGACACTTCACAAGTTAATAAGGTTAAACCTCACATCCATACACTGAGGAGCACATACCCCTCAAAAAATAAGTATATATCAATCACTTACTCTTGCATAACTTTTGGACCAGAAAATTGGTCCGAGAAATGGATGGACTCTATTTTGTCGGCATGGTTGGTGATGTAATGTACCATCTAAAAGACGAAACAAAATCAAAATGATTTGTTAACATGAAATATTAGAATGCAGAGAATATCTGGTAGTTCAAACTGCGCCGCGAGCTTCCTACACCTCACCTTGCTGTCCATCACTCCATCCGTGACCTCGCCCATCTCCGATAGGATGGCCAGAGAGTCAGGGAGGCTGTACTTCGCCCCCGACTTGGGCTTGTCCCCGCAGAACTCACTCTGCAGGAGAACAAGACGGATAGAAACGCAGAGAAAGTTTAAACAGTTTGAGCAACATACAACTCTCGTTTGCTATAGAGGACAGAAAGTGCGTCCTCACCAGGTCCTGCATCTCCTTCTGCATGCGCCCCATGGCCTTCCGGTTTCCCACCGCAAACACAAACGTGTCCATGTCCTCATCGTTCAGAGTTACTTTGATTTGCTGTGGAGATTTTTGTTTTTTTAAAAATAATAATAAAAATCCTGTGAGACAAAACACCACAGCTCCAGTTCGGATGCGTTCGTGCGAGTGTGTGTGTATATTTTATATAATATATATATATGTATATATGTACACCTACCACTTGATCACAAGCAGGTCTCATCATCCTGGCCAGCACATTCAGCAGATCCTGTCTTTTAAGAAACTGCAAAAACAATTCAACAAAGTTGCATTTCATATCCTGTTATATCACAGCGTTGAACAACATTCCCAAAGACGTGTCAGGACAAAGACACTCAGGATTGGACAACTCAGTAAACCGCTTAGGGCTGGGTAATTTTTTTAATAATGATCCGATACCTTATCTTTTTATATATATATTTGATCTAATTGTAACAAAGCACACATTATTGATCACACATAGCTGATCATATAAGCTATACTGCTCACATACAACTTCTGTTTAGCCCAAAGCTTCAACAGTTGAAAAAGTCTGTAATCCTTTAACAATAAATATAGTTATTGCTCCATGACATTCCTCCCTCATCTCAACTGACACCCTTGACCTTTCTGCTATAGTGAAAGGTGTGCTCTTCCCGTGTACGGCTAGATTAGCTCAAGAAAAGATTCCTTTTTCATTTCTGTATAACAAACAATCCAAAACAATGTGCAGTTAGGTCACGATGCATCAACGAGCCAGTCAGACTCCAGAAATCACTATCCTTTCATCTTCTTTTCCTTCTTTATTTATTTAAATGCTTTACAAAAATTTTGAGACTTTTCAGTACTCTGTAGTATCGATATGTTCCAGCTGGTGCCTTCTGGGTGCCAGTTTTTGCCTTAGTTATGGATTTCGAGTTGTAGTTTGCATGATGTAATATGCTTGCTAGACACATTAGCCTTGAGCTCCAGGTCAAAGTGAAAGAAACGTGTCTTGGCTGAGAAACTGAGGGGAAAACATTTTATTTTTGGCTGAACAGTCCATGCTTTTTGCCAAACTACCTTGAGCTGAATGAGCATGCCCTCGCAGCAGACACGTCCTGAGCACCACAGGTTGTAGATGTGCTCGTTCTCCTGGTTCAGCTTCCCCGTGCTGGTGGGCTCCTTACTCGTCCCGTCATCACCTGCACGTCACACAGCAGAACAAAAATCAGCCAACTCAGCAAAGTGACAACAATAACAAAAAATAAGGAACAAGTTCTTAAAAGCTACACAGAACAGACAAGTTGACATTGGGCTAAGAGTGACAAAACCCGTTACTTAACATCACCCCGATTCGAAGTTTAGAATGAGAGTAAGTGAGACGGGAAAGAAGAGGGAAATTCGGGGGGAAAAGAGACGCTCACCAACGAGGGCGAAGTTGCTCTCCAGCAGCTCTCTGTGCGAGTTAAACCAGGCCTGAGCCAGCCTGCTGTTCTTGTTCTTGCCAATGATGTAATTCATGATGTAAGCCAGGAGGCCCGTCACCATCAGGATCTCCATGTAGTAGCTCTCCCAGCTGTTCTGCAGATGTGCTGGGACCTAAGACACATCAGTAGAACATCTGTATCATCTGTCATTCGGCGTATTGATGTGTTAAAGTGGTACACGTGCACGACTGTCATGACATTTTTACCTCTCGGTAGATGAGCGTGTCTTTGTTGGACGGGCTGGTCGTATCGTGGCCCTCAAACTCCTCGTTGTCATATATGCTATAAATGTCCTGATCCTGTAAAAGCACACGTTAAAAAAAAAAACTGTGTGTTCAGTTAAATCACAGGGATCCTGACTCTGTGACTGCTTTCTAATGAAAGTAGGAATAATTGCTGAATAAACTTCTCCTATTTCGATGCCTTCAAAATAAAGCAGATGGTCTCATTTTAATTAAAACTTGAGTACGCGTCACGTTCCCTAACCCCAGGACTGACGCTGCTGTTCCTTTCCAAACTGCATTTATGAAAGATAAGTGCCGATGCTTGAACGTTTTGTTTTTGTTAAGATTTGTTTCTTTGAAATATTTCACTTTATGTTTCCTGGGATTTTTAAATCATCCATGAGTACACTCATTCATTCACAGAAGTGCCAACAATGCTAACAGAAAATCTCAAAAGGGAGAGAAGAAAAAAAAACAATTTTACTATTTTTTCCTTTTTAGATGTGACTCAAGCAACAGCAAGAACACAGAGAGGCAATGGTTAGGCGTTTAGTGCAGAATAATAAGCGGCTCCTCTGTTTGTTCTTACGGACCGAAAAGACCAAGCTCACACCCACGTGATTCCTGTTGCCTGCCAAACATGTCATATGCGAGATACTGATTTTTCCCTGCTTGTGATTTACCGTTAAAAAAAACCTCAATTAACGATTTACTCGTCCCGAACAGACTAACAACTCTCACACAAAATATAAATCTCGCCACATATGACTGCTTCTATCATAATTTATGGATTTGTGAACGTACACAAGATGGAGGGTTGTTAATTGGGGAAATGTAAGTCAGGAACTGCTTGTTGGCAGTGGCAATCTTGAAAACTCAAAAATTTTTAGTGTTACTAGATTATTTATTACAGATTTTGCATGTGAATCGGATTCGGTGGCTGACCCTTTTCATCAGGTTTAAATCTAAATACTTGGTATGTTACAATTGTTCTTGCAATTAGGCTGCTGTCTGACAAGATATTTTAAAATCTTCTTCAGAGTAAATGTAAAAAAACTTACATGTAAAAACAATAAATAAAGAGTAAAATCTCATGTATTTTTAGAGCTTAAAAAGAGTAAATTTGCAGTTTAATAGCAAACGTGCACAATTAGTTATATACTGTAATCACAGTAAAAGTCACTGGACATCATGGCAGTGTAAAATCACGTAGGAATAATCAAACGGTTGTAATCGCTCAAGCCGACTAACAACTAACGACTACCACAAGCAAATGTGTCTTTCACATCCAATGCCCTTTTCCTCTTCAGTAAAATGATTTTTCTGCATTTGTTCTCACTGTTGTTTTATCAGAGAAAGCGGAAAAGTGTAGTTTTCAAGCATCTCCCGTATCGCTGTAGCACGAGACGGTTAAACAGCTGAAGACCAGAACACCAGGCATCGGTTTCCGAATCAGCTGTGACTGTGCGCCAGGCTCACCTGTCCATCTCCATCCTCAAACTCGTCTTGCCCGTCCTCGTTCTCCACCGTGGCTTCATCCTCATCGTCCTCCTCGGGAGCAGACGAAGGCGCCGGCCTGGTTGGAGGCTCGTTCTCCGGCTCGACCGCCGGCTCCTCGGCGACGTCCTCGAACTCGGCGAAGTCGTTGTCGTCGAACTCGGCCAGGTCCTCTCCGTCATCGAAGTCGTCGTTGTAGCGCCCCCTGGTGTCGGGCAGAGCCAGCAGCAGCAGGAGCGCAGGGAGCAGCAAGAGACAGCGCCTCATCACTCCCTCAGCCTGCAAGCACAGAAACAAACCATGATGAGATGGATACAGCTTCAGGTCTTGGATAAACACTGCGGAAAAACTATTCACATGTACGGACTACAGCAAGGCGACCGCTAGGTCGGATACGTTTCCATGGCCTGGGAGGGAGTCGTGTGTAAATCAAAATGTTTTGAGCGTACACATTCTGTACACACAGACAGTTAAAGCACCCGCATCCCCCCATGTTCACCTGCTGTTATTGGTAACCACGAGGCAGATCCCTGCCCAGTTTATTCCTAACTCCAAACAAAATTAGTGCTATAGCTTAAATTAAATACAGATTTGCGTGATCAGCCCCATGCAAGCTTTAAGGGAAATAAATGATGACAAATTATAAAAAAAAAAAAAAAAAAAAAAAAAAAAATTTTAATTGTCACCTGTTGCTTGGATGAAATCTCTAACACCAGGGATTTTTTTTTACTGATTTGTTAACACTTTGTACATTACATGATACCAAATCATTCCTTTAAAATGTGGGAAAATATCCGTTAAGCATATTCTGCCCAGAAAAAAGCCAACTACATTCACACACAGATTCAGAGAAACGTCAGAGCCACAAATCCCTTTAAACAGACAAACTAATTTGATGATTAAGTGCAAAGCCATGGTGGCTCAGCCACGCCATCTCGCAGCTTCAGGGTCTCCGGATCCTGAGCTTCTCATATCCGTGTTGGTTTCCTCTCATGGTCCAAAGACATGTGGACTGGTGACTCTAAATTGCCCCTAGATGTTAATGTGTGTGTGTGTGTGTGGTGCCCAGTGATGGACCAGTGTCCCGTCCAGGGTGTATTCCCGTCTCACACCCGGTGTTCCCGGGATAGTCTCCGGATCCTCCGAGACCCTGACCAGGATTAAAGCGCTTACTGAAGCCTGAATAAATGCACAGCCATACGCCATTGCTCAGTAAAGGATTAGAGTTCCTACTGTGTTCATGATTCCTGCTCACACTGTCACTTTAACCTTCACTCAACTGCTGGACAAGAAAACAAAAACAAAAAGAAAAGAGGGAGGAGAGAAAGTGTATTATAAAGAACTGACTTTATGGGGATAAAGGAGATTTATATTTGAATTATTGAGCTCTAACTAACTAGCCAGCACTCTTTAGCTAGCTAGACATAAACCCCTTTAACTCCAGACTAGCAGTTTAGCTTTATCACCTGCTAGCTAGCTAACAGTTCCCTGATTTGCTTTAGCTGTAGTTGACAAACTTCATCTCCAAAACAGTAAACATTTTAGTTTGTTTGGCATTTTAAAATGTCACATTTGATCAGACAGCAAACGCTGGCTAAACTAAATCTGTGTCACGTGCGCTTATTCAGTGAGGTAACGTTAATGTAGCAGTTAGCATTAGCAGTTTCGCTAGCTGTCGCTTGCTAACGCTACATACATATACCTACTTGTACACGTGTATAAACACAAACTATGCGTTTTAATCCCGTGACAGAAATTATTAAAATAATAATAATAATAATAATAAAGGTTTTATAATGACACTCAATCGAAGCACGAGCGACAACGACTAGCTAGCTTAGCCAGTCTTAAAGCATATAAACGACGCAAATATCGAGAAAACATTCACTTCTCGCTACATTTGTTTCAGCACAACTGCTAAAGAACAACAAAACGTTACAGTCTAGATATTTACCTGCGATATTTCCTCCTTTAATAGAAAAAATATTAAAGCTTGGCCCTCTAGTCGCAGTTAGCACTTACTTGCCAGACTACCAGGGTCTATCATGACCAGATTTGCACCGCGCATGCGCATTAGTGTTAAGATTCAGATTCTTTTCAGTGAGTCAAATCATTTGACTCAACTCACCAAAAAGAGCCGACTCTTTCAGCTCCTAATCGGCTCACTGCATTTATTTTCCTAAACCGTGCAAGGTTTTCTTGTTTCGTGAAATCTTCATTAATCTACCTTTCAGATAACAAAATAACATTGCTTTGCATTGCACTGCATAAAATCTATTTAAATCATTGCTAAATCAGCATGAAAATACAAATGTGCATGTAGTAAGCATCCCTGTATTAACGTTATTGTGTCTGTGCTTCCTTAAGATTAGTTTTCACTTATACTCATTAAAGATTAATTTTCATTTATACTCATTAAAGATTAATTTTCATTTATACTCATAATCACCTCCTCTTATTCAGTACATCTTCAATAAACAGTATTACAGCTCTCATCATTCGCACGAATAAACATCTCAGATAATGAAAACTGGTTTCCATTAAAGCATTTTAAATGAAATATTACTAAAAGTGTAACTAACAGCATTTCTAACATTCATTTAAAAAAACAAACAAACAAACAAACAAACAAAAAGCAGCTCATACATGAGAGTCGATTCTCAGCCTTCACGTCAAACTGAGCCGAATAAAAGAGCCGACTCAAAGAGCCGACTCGTTCGTGAACGACCCTTGTCTAAGGCGCATCATTTTTGCGCATGCGCACAAGTACATTTCACGACGGCGCCATGGTGTTCGAGGAAAGGTTCAAAAATATCTCACAAGAAGAGTCTCACCATATTTAAACCATGGCTATGAATAATCAGCTTTCAGTTTTAAAGTATATCCAACCTCTTATTTAAAAAAATACGATTAACTGCAGAATTTAATCAGAGTGGAAAGTTTTATAATTATTTTCTCAGCTCAGATGTAGTTGATCAGTAATGACATGTTTAGGATTCAAAATCCAAATTTTCAGATTCAAATTTTATTTGTCACATGCAGAATAAGAAAATATAGAAAAATATTAAATATAAAGAAAAATATTACATTGAAAGAAAAATGTATACAGAAAATATATATATATATAAAGAAAATATGAAATATAGAAATATATATACATAAAAAATATATAAAGAAAATATTAAATATAAATAAAAAATATATACATAAAAAATATATGAAGGGATTAAAAAAAGAACATTGTTTCTTTCTTTATTTATTTATTTATTTGTTTGTTTGCACTGAGGCTTCAAGGCTAATGTATGTACCATAATAACGCGGTGCTGCTGATTAATCTCCAATAGACCTGTGTGGATTCTGACAGCGAGCTCATTATTTATCAGTAATAATTAATCATAATTATCTATAACAGCAGCTCAGACATTATGCAGGTTTATATCAATGCGCTTGTTCGATACGTTATCATTTTTCATTGTGTTTTATTTAGCATTTATGGAAGGAGTCTCCAGTCTCAATGCTTTATAACAGTCAGAGGTAAAGCTGTAAAGTCTTCTGACAGAGGAGTTGACGAATATGCATTGAGTTTCTCTGTTAACGTGACAAGCTGCATTTTGTGTTTTATTCATTTCGAGAGAGAAAAAAAGTACAGAGGTATTAACTAACTTGTTTCGTGAATGCTGTACAACGTTAAATGTAGCTATAAATGGATAAAAAAACATGTTGTGCTCTTTAAATAATTTTATTTGCTGTTGTATTAGAGAAATAAAACACTTTAAAACATTCTGATATTGTAAAATAGTCATACACTTGCGTCACGCTGAAACACACCACCTGATTGCTGATGGTTTTCCTACAGCAGCATGCCCTGCATTCTATTCCTTACGTTATTATCAGATGTTCAGCTGATTCCATGTTAAAGACACCATGATTTTAGCTCATTTCAGTGCACATAACGTCAACCTTCTTCTGAATTTCTGGATGTAACTGTGCTGTCACTTTTCCAGTTACTCAGAGGTGTTTATATCGGAGTTATATCTGCTTTATATTTTATCATTTTTAATGGAAGTGTTTATTTTTAGTGCTTTTGAATATTTCTTACTTGCTTCCTCTGATTTAATAAAGTGATCTATCTATCTATCTATCTATCTATCTATCTATCTATCTATCTATCTATCTATCTATCTATCTGTCTGTTTGTCTATCTGTCTATCTATCTATCTACCTGTATGTATGTCTGTCTGTCTATCTATCTATCTATCTATCTATCTATCTATCTATCTATCTATCTATCTATCTATCTATCTACCTACCTGTATGTCTGTCTATCTATCTATTTATCTATCTCTCTGTCTGTCTGTCTATCTATCTATCTACCTGTATGTATGTCTGTCTGTCTATCTATCTATCTATCTATCTATCTATCTATCTATCTATTTATGTCTGTGTATATGTCTATTTATCTCTCTATCTGTCTGTCTGTCTGTCTGTCTGTCTGTCCATTTTCCTGTCTGTCTGTCCATCAAAACAGTAGGAGACAAATAAAGGGAAAAAGCTTGTGTGTAGTTTTGGATTAAAATAAAGATCGTAATAAAGATGAACATCCTTATGTTTAATTTACAGCCATAAAAACTCCCAAATTCCTGATCACATTACTGTAACGATGTGATTATTTATTTTTGTCAGTTTTATTTATACTGTAATATAAACATGTAAACAGAGTCAGTGTGTGTGTGTGTGTGTGTGTGTGTGTGTGTGTGTGTGTGTGTGTGTGTGTGTGTGTGTGTGTGTGTGTGTGTTTAAAAGTGTACATCTTGTTTGCTTCAGGTTTCAGGTCGCGACTTTTATGTTGAAATGACGCGCGACATTTTGGATGAAAAATCCTGTCCGACGCGCTTCGGTGCTTCTGCAGCCCTGAAATACGGATTTCTGCAGCGCGTTTGGCGTCTTACTGATTAAACACTATTGAAGTCACCTCAGGATTATGTGTGTTATTTAGTGTTCGTGGTGAGAAGTGAAGCCGCAGGGAGGAGAACATCCGGCTGGTTAGCTGCGTTGCTAAGCTGCTGCTCGGTGTCTTATTCCTGACTCTCGCCTTTGTTTGGAGAGAAAAACAGCAACGCGGGTCGTTTTCGTGTCCAGACCTCGCTCTCTGTCTGTCCGGGGAGGATTGTGGCTGAACAGCAGCCTGTTTTCCGAGCTGTCGTGGTGTTTTTTGGAGTGATTTGTGCTGAAACATGTCGCTGCACGGGAAGAGGAAAGAGATTTATAAATACGAGGCGCCGTGGACGGTTTACGCCATGAACTGGAGCGTCCGGCCTGATAAACGCTTTCGGCTGGCTTTAGGCAGCTTCGTGGAGGAATATAACAACAAGGTAAACATTTTCTCGTTATTAAACCTTTTATTAGCTTCCATCATCGACATAATATTCGCTGAAAAATTCTCAAAGAACAGACATATTGCTGGCTGCAGCGAACAGAGGCGTGAGAAACGAGCTAAACGCTAGCTAGCGGTGTTTATTAGCTTCTGTTACTGAATTACACACTCATGTAGGAACTAGTGTGTGTGTGTGTGTGTGTGTGTGTGTTTGTTTTTGTTTATCTGTTTTTTTCTTTATTTCCTTATCTGTTTATTTATTTGTTTGTTTATCTGTTTGTTTATTTATTCATCTGTTTGCTTGTTTATTTCTTTGTCTGTTTCTTTATCTGTTTTTGTTTTTCTGTTTATTTATCTGTTTTTCTTTATTTATTTATTTACTTATATATTTATTTAGTTAGTTATCTATTTGGTTCTTTATCTGTTTATTTGTTTATTCATCTGTTTATTTACTTATTTATTTGTTTATTTATTTAGTTAGTTATCTATTTGTTTGTTTCTGTTTATTTTTAATGTTTTTTTTATTTATTCATCTGTTTATTTATTTATTTAGTTATTTATTTAGTTATCTATCTGTTTATTTTTTTTAAATCTGTTTATTTATTTATTCATCTGTTTATCTGTTTGTTTATTCATTTATTTATTTATTTAGTTATCTATTTGTTTATTAAAGCTATTTTAAATTAAAATGAGTCCCTTTACAACACGGCGTCCTTCTTTCACTGTCATTTCATCCTGGATGTCTGTATTTTACAGCCTTTAAAGAGCAGCAAATTTCATTAAAAATATCTTTTTAAATAATCTTAAAGTGTCCCAGAAACAAAACGGGTGTTTCAGAGCTGTTATAAATGTCCCTTAGTGCTACTGACACCAAATATCAGCGTTTACCTATTCAAAAATAAATAAATAAATAAATAAAAATGTATCGAGGTATTTTCATGTTTAATTCTATAGTTCATCACTTTGATTAAAGATAAAATGATTAAAAGCTTCTTTCCCCCCCACTGACTCATCCTGTACTAGTCTTGTGTTCGTCCAATGAAATGCTCTGTAGACCGTATATGCCCCGCCCCCTATGGGCGTGTCTTGCGCTGCAGTAGCAGTTTGTTAGACACGGTTCGTCTGCGTGTTTGTGGCT